>PVHY01000390.1:0-193118 GCA_004024945.1 Uropsilus gracilis
TTTTTTTTTTTTTTTTGGTGGCCCGGCATTAAAAAAATAAATAAATAATCCATTTTATTTTATATATCTAAAAAATCGCAGCATAAATGAGTTCGCCACCCACAGAGTCTCACAGCGACCCTGGTGAAGCAAAGCACGGATTGAAATTTGAGTAGTCTTGCTGTGCAGCAGGAAAGAATAGAGGCTTTAAAAGGTTTCCCAATCTCCATAGCATTCAGGGCTAAGTGCTTTTGGAGTTCACAATTTTGCACATACTTTAAGAAAAAGATTGCAGCAATACAAAATCTATAGTCGTTTATAGTCTTACTTTTAAATGGTACTTTCCCCCCTAGATTTTCAAAGTGCTTCAACTTCACTGAAGTTAAAATTACTCTGCAGTGGACTAGAGTACATTTATACTAGCAAGTTCTATTCACTTACCTCCTCAAAAACACTGCCTTGCGGTTTAGTATCTATAAGCACTTGCAAAATCAACAGACTGTGTGTGGGCAACATTGTGAATGAAATTTGAAGTGAGATGAACCACAGCTATAATTAATAAACCATAACGTCCAAAAGTGATTAGTGACATAGAATTAGCACGAATTCACTAAATGTTTATAGACTTTGTCAGTTTAATACATGCATAGCAATATCTAATTCCCAAGGATGATTTTTGAATCAATAATTATATGGTCTAATTTTGGCTAGGAGAATTATCAAAAGTTATGGAAATAGGTTTTTCTATGCCTAGCGATTTCTTTTCTAAAGGTCCCCCAAAAAGTATAGAATACTGTGGAAGATTCATTTATATCAACTGACGTTTTATTTTGACCCACAGAAAGTACATCAAAGATGTTTTCTAGATACTTTATATAAGATTAGTGTTGTCAAAGAGGTGTACATTGGCCTTAATTTTTTAATCCTGACAGCAATTATATTTTACTTTCTGTTTTATGTAAATTACATCCTATGTTCTCTTGGTGTAGGAGAAAAAAGAAAGATCTTGATGTGCTAGAAATGCCATCTATTCCAAACCCCTTTCCTGAGTTATGCTGTTCTCCATTTACGTCCGTGTTGTCAGCAGGCCTCTTTCCCAAAGCAAATTCAAGAAAAAAACAGGTATGCATTTAAAATATTCTAAATATTTCAAGAATCTTAGGAATTCTAAATTCATACTGTCTCTTGGATATTTAATAATTTGCAATATGAACAAAAACCTACTTCAAACTACTTTATGACTGACAGTTCTTTGGCATTTTTTCTCTAGAGCCTCCATTTTCATAGCTGTATAATGGGAATACTGCAACTTTACTATGGGTTTTGGCATGGATTTAATGAGAAAATATATGCAAAGTATGGAGAACTATTCATAGGGTAGGTGGGAATGTTCTAAGTGATAACTCAGTAATTGAAGGGAAGTTAGTGTTACCTGGGCGGGAAGGGAATTTACTGGTTCCATTAATATCTTTTTTTATCTTCTGCATTTTAACACAAGCCAAACTCATTTGCTAAAGAAAAGTGATTTGGTAAGTCTATGGCAAAAGGCATTGGAGTTTAGGACTTCACATGTATTCGTTTCAGTAAATCGTCTGGTGGTTTCAGGTGCAGAATAGATGATTTATAAGCAATGATTAGAAAATAGATTTTATTTGTATGATTTCCTTTCTTTTAAAAAAAGAGAAAACAGCTTCTTGTTTGGGACTGACTTAGCAAATCAGGTTTCAAGGACCAAGTAAGACCTATCATGATTATACATTTCATAAAATTTTTTTGATGTATCAAAGAATAATTGCATCTCTTCTTCATATACTTCCTTCCAGTTTTTTATCAGCAAAACAAAGAAAGGATTCACTAGGCAATATGAACCTTGTTCTTGCAAGAGTAGAAGCAGTAGAGGTTTGCAGTGAGGAGAGGGATAAAGAACAGGGCAGGGAAGACAGGTGATAATTTTCCCCCAGCTATTCTCTCTCTCTCTCTCTCTCTCTCTCTCTCTCTCTCTCTCTCTCTCTCTCTCTCTCTCTTTCTCTCTCTCTCTACTTCTGTGATCGTCTTATTAGTGTGTTTAGAATTTTAGGAATTGAGGAAATACTTTAGGAATTAGATGCATTATTAATAACATAAAGCAGTAATACAAACAGTAGGGAAACATTCCATAGAATGTGTGTTTTAATGGAAATGTGGTATAAAATGTTATATGTGTATAAGGAGGGGTTAAAGAGTGGCTTGAAATTTAGTTGGCACTGTGCTTTTTTGGTTAAGAATTGAAGAAAGTGGGAGTAAATATACCCAGAGCTGAGATATGTTCTGATTTTGAGTCTTTGATGGGGGAGGCAAACCCTTAAGTGGGTGTGACTGTGACTTTGGTTGGGAGGTGAACAAGGAGATTTTCATTAGAGGTTTGTTGTCAGAGTGAAGTTTGAAGACAGAGCCCAAAGGAAAAACAGCCCTGTTGAAACATCTTGACCTTTGAAAGCTTGCCTTTTGTGTTAGACTATAAAATGAATGATAGCTCTGACTGCAGACGTGGCAAAAAAAAAAAAAAAAAAAAAAAAAAAGGATTGTTTGTGCCACCCAAAGTGGGAAACGCAAATGTTTTGTGATAACCTGACAATTGTGTGGGGAATTTAATAGAGTTTTTTTTTTTTTTTTTTTTTACTTATGGGAGACCTACTAAGTAAAATGCCATCCAAAGAGTGTTCCCCAAGACAAGGCTTTGATTTGGGACTAGATTAGGGATTAGGAGAAAGTAGGGAGTAGAAGGAGCAAAGTCTGGACTTGGCTCTCATTTTCATTTCTTGAAGGGATACTGGAAGAATATTTAAGAGATGTATATATGGGACAGATTTATATTGAATATAGAGAGAATAAGTGTTGTATGCGTCTGTTAATGGTGGGGGGAAAAGAGTAAGAGAATGGATACTTGAGTCAGGATCAAGTCTGAATGTAGGCTGAGTGTGGATAAGTTACCCACGTAGAGTAAGACATTTTATCTTGGAGATGATAGCATTTCTTCAGATTAAGTTCAGCAAATTGGCAAACTGGGAAAAGAATGTGATGTTATGGTTGACTCCACCTGCTTTCTGCCCTGGCCTTGTGTGCTATTTCCACAGTGGCCTCAGAGAGCACTGTACCCCACAGACTGTTTCATGGGAGGAGTTATGACTTGACTCCTAGACACCAGGGCCAGAGGCTGTTCCCACGCAGGAAGTACCCTTATTGCTGAATCTCTTCTGTGGACCAAGGTTGGGTATCTCTGTAGTGGAAGATGTCTAGTGTTGGGGATTGGAAGATTTTTTTTTTAACCATTCTTTTGTTTTTTTTGTTTCCCAACTAGACTTTATAGCTAATTGACCCTTTGATTTTCTTCTTTTGCACTTTGTCAGTTCTTTGGAATGGATGAGATTTATTTGGAATAATGAGAATAGATAACCCTATGTGAGTAGTTTTCTCAAGCCGAGTATCTTTGTGACACAGGATACCCTTTTACAAGATGATATTTCTGACCTTTGGTTGTAAATGACTGTAGGCGATAGGTGTCTATTGAATATATTTTGTGTTTGGAATATAGGCAATAGTGTCTCTTTACATTTGTTTGCTCACTTGTTTTGTTCAGTCATTCCACTCATTTGGCAACTCTTTACTGTAGGAAAAGTAAAAGATTTCATTTGTTATTTGCAAATGAGTGAACAGAAAGCTTGAAGGAATATAGGCTTGAAATGTTAGATTTCATGTAATCTTTTAAACCACAGTCAAAAATCATTATTGATATATATTATATAAAGCAATGATATCTGTGTGTGTGAATATATATATATATATAAAACAATTTGAGATGCCTACATAATGCATAAGTATAGTGCACTGCATAAGTATAGTGCACTGAAACCACAGGTTATTTTATCTCTTTTTGCAAATAAAATGTCCCCAAGTATCCAGAATAGTAGACTTTTCAGTATTTTTATTTTAAACTGAGTGCTATAATGAGATAGACTGTGTATTCTTTATTCATTCTCCCATTGTCTTATAATATTGATCAGATACAGCTCCTTTATATTTTTCAATAAAGCAGTTTTAAAATATATCTTCCTTTATATAAATACTCCATAAAAGTAATTTATAATTCAGATTTGAAATCAAAAGTGACTTAATTATGGACTTAGTGATTTTTTTTTTCTATTTTTGATTGGCCTGAAACAAATCATTCCTTAACACGATTTGAAGAAAGGGAAAAAGTAGAACTCTTTAACCCAAGCAGGAGAATCATTTCTCGTTTTGAGTTTGTCTATCTCCAGGTGATTATTGTTTTTGGCCTCAGTTTGTGTAATAGTCCTGGTTAATTGCTTTCTAGGACTGTGTAGTATAATTCCACATAAAGCCTTTGAAGATTTTAAAAATATAAAACATCCATGACAAATGCTGTGTTATGGAATGTTTGAGCTGAGCTGGATGAGATCTTTGAGATAATCTAATGTTCTTTCACAGATGAGGAAATTGAAGCTAAAAATTGCTTTGTGACTGATAGTATCACAGCTAGGACCTAACATCTGGATTCCCTATGTCTTTGACAGCCTTTTTAAGGAAGATACATTCCATAGAAATCAAGAGCAGTAAGAATAGTATTCAAGAAATAATCTGTGTCAGTGTTGTGTTATTAGTAACAACTCTGTCCATAACATAAGAGCAGGCTGAAATATGCAATTTATTAATATTCATCTAGAGATTTGGATTTTCTTTCTTTTCTTTCTTCAAATATAGCTGTACTTATGTTTTTTCCTCTAGCTTTCTTCTCTAATAGCTCATAAATCTGTTACAAAAATCTATCATATAAATTGATTTATCACCAAATAGACTTACTGTTTATGACCAGCATTGTGTGTACTTTTCCGTTCACATTCAAAAGATGCCTGCAAGTTTATCTGTAATAATATTTTAGGATTTTTCTTTAATGAAAAAAATCAGAAGTGATTTGCCTATGATTCCAGAGTTTAAATAAAGGGAAATATTATATTTCAATATACTTGTTCCTCATTACACTGTTTCTGGTCTACCCTCTGTCAAATCTTTTTATTTGGAGAAAGAGATAAATTTATCCTGTGATAGACTGAGAAGATAGATATACCTCATGGGGAAAAACATTCCAAATAACTAGGAAATTACTTTTCTACATATGCTATCTTTGATTTCCCTTACATGATAGTGTATCACAGAATATGTTTATCTCTTTTTCCAAATTAAAGTGCCTTTGATGTTCTTCCTATGATGTCAGTAATGTCTTGATTTGTGTAATTTTGACCCTGTATGTGTGGTCCTATAGGAATTCTGTGTGACTGCTCCATTAACTGAACTCTTACATGTTTATTTTTCCAATATATACACAGAAGCAGAAAGCAATAAACTGTGTCCCCATATTCTCATTTTCCACATTCAGCAATTATCAAGGTTTGCCTCATTTACTTAATCTATTCCTTCAGGAAATTTTGTTATCTTTGTTAAAATATTCTAAAGCAAATACCTTACTTTGTTTCATTGCATTGCTATCTAGTTTTGTATTCAGCTCTGAAAAGTACATTTTCTTAAATAACCAAAAAATGCCATTATTTTCTAACAAAAATAACAATAATTTCTTGGTATTATTTCAAACCATCCATAATCAAATTTTCTCAGTTGGAATGATTCATGAAATCTCTAAATTATGAACTGATTATATTTCAAAAGTCGTTAAATTTGCTCTTTGGAAATTTAGATGTTCAAATGGAAATAGCATCATAAATTGTACTTAGAGCCTCCTAAAGCATTTTCTAAAATACTTTTTAACATAAAATGAAATGCAGATCTCATATATATGCAGGAGAAATAATAGAAACAATACTTGCTCCTATTAGGGTTTCAGACAAAGATGTCTCTCCAACAGTAGTTTGAATGTTGGCACTTAATGAATATCATTTGTGTTTTTTTATTTTTTTCTTTGAAGAAGCATTTCAACGTACACAAAGACCTGTGGGTTATTGAAACAAGCTTTGGAGCAACACTTCTCAGAGTGTAGTCAATGGACCACCATCTTCCAAAGTAGCAGGAATGCTTGTTAAAAATATAGGGTTTTTTTTGCAAAACCAACCGAATAACAATATTCCCGTGAATTTGATTTCTTATTTTTTTTCCTCTGACATATGTACAAAACCAGGGCTTGGTTGAGATCACCTTAAGACTCTGGGGCAGTCTGACCTTTCAAAATTGTGGATAATTACATTTATTTGAGAAAAGGTAGGAATATTACAAATGGACTTTAGTTGGTTTTTATCCAGGTATTGATTCTTTGGTGGAAACAGAGCCCACATGAACTGACCTGAAAGGTTATATTATAGTACCTGAAGGCCAAAAGTTCACTGATCTCATGGAAGATTAGAATTGGGAATTAAAAACTCAGTAGCAATCAAGATAGCAACTTTTTCTGTTCTTGCTCTTTTTCCTCCCACATGCCTGGCACATAGACACTGATGTTTTTTCCATTCTGTTTCCTTCCCTGACATTTCTCTGAAGTATTGATTATATGTTAATATATGTTGCTGTATGTAGCCTCAATAGCCACCATTACTGAAATAAATATTTCCTTCTTCTAGAGTTGAGCACTTGGTGACTGACTAGAATCTTTATCTGGAGAGAGAGAATATTCTGTTGTCCATCTCTTAGTCAGTCATCTGTGGCTAAGCGGACTTAAGGCTCTTGGACCATGACTTGCTCAATGAGGGTTATAGGCATGAATTCTGTGAGCAGAAAGTTTAGGAGGTATATGGAGGCTGGGCAAGGGAAAGCTATGCCTCAGGGAGAAGAAAAATCTAAAATCTCAAAAATCTCAAAAAAAATAAGAAGACACAAAAACAATTATTTCTCTCTCTCCACACACACTCTACACACACACTATACACACACACAGTGTGTGTGTGTATAGTGTGTGTGTATATATATGACAGGATGATCCTTCAATTAGTTTGACTGATATAGCCATTTTATTCACTTCTGTTCACTTAATTTATTTGAAGTCTAGTTATTTGACAGAAGTTTCACTTGGTGTCATACTTCAGTGATGATCATCTTCCTTGGCCATTGTCCTAAACTTGTGTCTTAGTGAGGTCCTCTTAACCGGTTACAAGAGCTACCTACTTGGGATTTATTTGGAGGGGAAAACAGCTGTTTCTTCTCCCTGTTTTAACACCTTAAATCCCCTAGCAATTATTCTGTTTGTGAAGATTGTATTTCCAGTTTGAAGGTTCCATCTAATTTTTGGTTAATTTTTAGGGTACATTACAGTCCAGCATTTATCTGCAATATGAGTTTTGTTTTTCACTTTATTGAAAGCCAAAATTTTGTTCTTTTTCCCTCTAGGGGTGTGTATTATATTCCATCAAGAGAAGGAAAATTATAGTCATTCATGGTTTAACATAAAATGGATCTTAATATAAAGAGTTTTTATATTTAAAGTCTTACTTTAAAAAATGTCTTTTAAAAAAGTCTTACTTTAAAAAATGACTTTAGAAAATGTCAGCATATAGGGAACAGTAACACATTCTGTTGTATACGTATATACTGATGAATATTGAGAGGAATAAGTAGACTTAGGAATTGCCCATTTGGCACTCTACATAAAGAATAGAGAGATGACTGGGAACATAGATTTATATGCAGCCACAACAGAGGCCTCAGTTGATCCCATAGGTGCTCTAACACTAGAGAATTGTTCAGCATGTGGTCAGTGGAACTGATCTGCCCAGGCAGGGTCTGGCAACTCTCTTCAGCTTAGTGCAATGTCAGGACTTAGTCATGACTACTGAATAACATTCTAAAAGCCAGGAAAATGCCTGCTTCAGTCCTGATAGGGGGCAGGTGACTGGTCACAGCATCTACAATAGTCAGTAATAGATATTTTAAATGTAACACAAATTCTTTCTCTGACTACCAAGGTTTTCAAGAGGAATTGAGTAAAACTCAAGGATATCAGTTGTACAAATCTGATTTCTTCTAGATCTTCAAATTATATTTTATTTTTATTGCAGTAACATTGCTCTAAAACATTATATAAGTATATTAAATTGACTGCTAAAAGTCTATTTCTATCCATCATAACATTGTATCCTTTGTCTACATTTACCTATCTCCATGTGTATTATTTAATATTGCCATTAAATTCTATTTTATCAAATCATATCATGAAAAACTTACCCCAGTGTCATACAATTAGCATACTGTTTCATCATAAAATAATATTTCCCACTTTCTGTTATGCTAACTGCTAGACTAATTTTTTTATCTATATATTATTTTCCTTCATTAAAAAAATAAGAAATTTTTATCCTGATGAATACTACAACTAATGGAATGGTTTCTAATTTTATACTTGGTTTTTATTTAATTAATGCAAAAGCTGAAAATCAAGGTAGAATTGTACTCTCACACAATTAACAAAGGAATTCCTTGCATTTCTTGGTACGTCATCATATGTCTCAGAACTCTTAGATGTTTCCTTAGAAATTGACTGCTTTTGTTATTTCTCTTATAAAACATAACCCATAACTTATTTTTAAGTGTTTCAAATATTTTTTTTATCAGACTGCTTATTAATGCCTCTGTTTGAATTTCTTTGTTGGACTTTATCTGATGGCCGACAAGTCTGATTTGGTTGACTGATTTGAGAGGAAAGACTGACTTTTCCAGTTACATAGGTGACATTTTCCATAAATGAAATAAACTAAATTTGCAACCCTAAATTTTTTGATGGAAATATATTTAAAACATTATAAGTCAAAAAGTACATTATTAAAAATAAGTGGAAAGGAATCATACAAGAACCTCTCTATTATGCTGGTTTAGACAAGGTATGATAAAATTAGTAATTTCCCCCTCCCCCAGATTTTTCTAAAATTTAGTCTGAACAAAGTACATATAAGTGAAAGAATAGCATACCATTAATGGTAAAGTCTTGTTGATAGACTCTTAAGAATTTAAGAAAAAGAATGAATTTGATCGAGTAAACTAATTTTTTCAAGTCTAGTAGTTTCCAATTCATTGTTTTCAGTTACATTATAAAGGCCCTAAGTGATTTCTTGGATCATTAAAAGCCAATTTAGTTCAGATGGAATTTAAGATGGACATTACTCTCTATCACCTTTGTGCTCCCTCCTCTCCCTTTGCCAGCTTAATTTTTCTCTGTAGCACTTATCATGTGACATATGTGTTCACTTAGACATTAATCTCTGTGTGTTTTCACGATCCATGGAAGGTAGGGACTTTGTTTTATACACTGCTCAATCTCTAGTATTGCTTGACACTTTAATTTTACAGTGTGGATAGAACTTTTAACTTTTTGTGGGGATGGAATATAGATACTGAGTATAATCATAATGCCATGCACTTAAAACCTATGTAATAGTATAAACCAATGTTGCTTCTACAACATTAAAAAAAAAAATCTGAAACGACAGGAAACAAAACCCAAAATAAAACAAAAAAGAATGAATGAATGGAAGAAGGGATGATAAGTGTTTTGTTTAAACAGCAGTGAGAGAGGAGCTGGAGTGACCAAAGGGTAGGGGGAGGTCAAGGAAAGAGGTGCTTTCCAAGGGGATCAACAACCGTACAAAGATCTGATGTTGTATGAAATCATAAAATTTTAAAAAATGAAAGAAGTGGTTGTTACTAAGGGAATAAGTGAGTTAATATTTGGAAGTGCATTAATATATATAAGAGATATAGAATTTATAAGGAACTCATAAGTGATATAGAATTTATAAGTGATATAGAATTTATAAGGAACTCAGGAAAGTGAAATTTAGCTTAGTTTATTGGGATGGGCCTGATTGTTGGATGTTAAAGAGAACCTACTCAGGAAAATGTTTTGAGTATTGATTTACCGCTATTAGCACATTCTAAATTTGGATTACCCTTGCTCAGAATAAATTCTGTTCTTTGTCTCTTTGGTCCCCTTGTAAGCATTTTTAGTCTTAGCAGCACATGTGTGCCAGTTAAAAAGGTTGAAAAGCGTGTATACTTTATGGGACTGAGTCCAGTGAAAGCTTTTCAGTTAACCCACATTCACAGTAGAAGATCACTTTCATCCTTGGGAAGGGTGACATATGCGTGTGAAGCCTAGTATTCAGATGAAAGTCATACTTTGGTATTATTTAACTGTGTATTGGCAAGACTTGACCTAGTATCTAATTTCTCTTTAGAGACATTTTGCATTATGTTACAGTACTCTTACTGTGCTGTGGCAGGGAAATTAAGATCAGCTGGAACACTCTGTAGGTCATTGGCTTGGAATCTTAGGGCTCTGGGAACTTAATGTTTTGTTTTAATGACCTCATTTAGGCTGAACCTGCCTTTGTCCCAAAGGCATAGGGTCCCTTTACAAAACCATGTCTGCACCTTGTGAAATACATGGGAGAGGTTTAGAGAAAAGTGTTTGAATATTTGAAGGCATTGGGTCACCCTCCTAACATCCACGTAAAGAGTATTTGATAAATTAGGACTCTTAAGAAAGAAAAAGACATATAATGAAAGTCTTTGCTGCATAGATCCTCAAACTCCATTCTTTCTAAAAACATACTTTTATGGTTGAAAGAGATGGTTTTAAGAAAAAATGGGCATAAGAGGTGTTTACAGGTAATGCTGTAAATGGGACTATGTTTCCACAGATGCTCTCACAAAGGTTTCCAAATGATGTCACCCTTGTGAAATGAAGCCCCTCCTCCATATTTCTTAAAGTGGGAGCATATCATATGCATATGGGGTGTATAGGGATTGTGAGAGGGCCATATGGGAAGTTGCTTGATAAACATGGAATACCGTTCTGAAATAATAGTTATAACTGAAAATGGATAGAGGGTCATTTTTTATTAAAATAAACACTTGTATTTTATGAGTAGAATGCACAATTTGCATGGATTTTAAGTTCTAATTAAATACCTGAGAGTTAGTGCCTAATCTGAGATGGTAAGAGTCGTCTAATTACTTACTTTTGCATTTTTGGTAGTTCTGGTGGAAAATTTTGAGAAATACTAGTGTCATTTTCAGTTCTTTGAGAAGTGGTTGTTTGTAATGCTCTGGAAAATTGGTTATCATCATTTTTTTTTTTTTTTTTTTTTTTAGTTCTTCTCTAACCAAAAAAAATTTTTTTTCTAAAGCTTCTCTCGTTTTCTTGGTACTTATACAATAATATTGTGGCTGTTGGATTGTTAAACATTTGAGGTTTTGTTTTTTTGTTTGTTTTTGTTTTCACTCAGCTTTCCTTCAGTTTGGCAGGAAATTGCATCCTAAGACTGGCAATGTTTGTTCCTGCATGTCTACTTTAGTCCTTATTTTGATGTATTGGTAGTTTTGGACATTTCTGAAAGTCCTTTCCTACTTGAAATTTTCTTATAGGTCTTTATTGTACAATTTTAGTTTGGGTGTTCTGTAGTGTTTTGTCCTAGCAACTTTTGTTTTCATTTTGCCACTGACATGCGCTCATCTACTTTTCATAGCCTCAACCACATCTATACTGTGCATAAACATCCTTCTTCCAGCTGTATGGTAGATATCTTTACTTAAACAGTCTACAGACTTCTCAAACTCAGCATATTCTAAACAGGCTTAATACTTTCTTAAGCTTGATTCCCTATGGGGTATGGTAGACGTGCTACTCATTAGGAAATAAAGTTATTAGTTCATCTTTGACTTTGCTCTCTCTTGTCTTTCTCCTCATCCAGTTGGTTACAAAGTTCTCTTGGGAAAATGACTCTTGAATTTATCCATTCTTTACAACCTCTCTTCTGTTACAGTAGTTCAGGCCAAACCATCTCTTTCATAATTACTTTGAGAGGCTCTTTACTGATTACTCTATTTTTAATTTTGTATTACTCCTACATGTGCAATATGCTTTACATTTTTTTATTGAGCTAAAATTCATATAACATAAAATTAACCATTAAAAAGGGTGTAATTCAGTGGCATTTAGTATATTTACATTGTTATACAATCATCACCTCTATTTAATTCCATCACCCAAGAAGGAAACTGTATATCCATTAAGCAATCATTCCCCATCTATCCCTTCCCCCAGCCCCTAGCAACCACTAATCTGTTTCTTGTCGCTATGCAGTTACCTATTCTGGATATTCCTTATAAATGAAATCATACAATTGTGACCTTTTGTGTGTGGCCTCCTTCATTCAGCATGTTTTCAAAGTTCAGTCACATGTAGCATATATAACAAGCTCTTAACCATAAAATAAATTACATACTTCAAGTACATGTTTTTCTTTTAAAGAAACAGGAGGTTCACACATGGTCATTTCTGCCTCTCTTCCTTTGTTCTCAATTCTGTTTTGTCTCTCCTTGCCCCCTACTATGAGGGAGCCTGAGGTTGGTGTATGTCCCTTTCTTTCATGATTTCATACTTCTACAGTACATAACACTGGACTGTGTTTTAATGATTTATATAAATTACATTGTGTATCTGTGCAAATTGCTGTCTCATTTTACATTTATGATCAATCCATGTTAACAAATGGCATCTAGTTTATTTTAATTTTGTTTCATTGAATGTGTACATCACAATTTATTTATTCTTAATTCAAGAAAATTGAAACTCCTAATTTCCATCATTAGAAAACATACATATATGCTCTTGCCTGCATATAAGGGTTTCACTACTGTTTGTAAAATTGAAAATGAATTGCTTGGCTCTAGAGCAGGTGCATATTCACTTTTATTTGATTGCCAAATTATCCTCCAAAATGGTTGTTTCCACCAAGTGTGTCTCCATTTCCACACTTTCTCCTCAACAGCTGGTATTTTCAGATTTAAAAGTTTTTGCCAATGTGGTGAGTGTAATGAAATTTAATTATAATGTTAATTTGCATTAGTTTGATTACTTGTAAAACTGAGCATCTTTTCATTTGCTCTGGCCATTCATATTTCTTCTTTACTTAACTATATTTTTCTATGGTGTTGTTTATCTTTTGAAAAATGGAGTGAGTTGTATTTTTATATGTTTCCCTCTGCCTTCAGAAATTTTTCTGGGTATTAATGTATTGCTTTCAGGAAATGTCTAAGTACTCTTGGTTATTTCAGGGACTATAAGAAATATTTTTAAAATTAATGAATATTTTCATGGTTTTAGAAACTATCAAGGAAATTGGGTAATTCTTGAATCAGAATTTATTCTGATGGAAAAAGTTTAACTGTACTCATGGGTATTAAATTAATGCGATTTAGGTTAGTAAAAAGTCTACTTGTGCCTAAGTGCTAGTGGGCAAAGTAGATGAAGTGGAGAGGAATGGATGACAGAACCCAGGTTATCTGCAGAGACAGTAGAGGTTCAGTCATCATTGTATGGGGACTGAGAGCACCTATCTTCAGATTAAAGGTGGGTTACAAATGTAAGTGCAAAGAACACTGATTTTTAAAACTGGATTCAAGGAATTATTCACATTAGTTAGATCAAATTAAATTCCATCTAAAAAAGGTTAATGATCCTTCACTTATCAATATAATTATCCTCTAATTAGAAAAGTTGTTTTTGTATGTAACATTTTAAGGTAGCAGTTCTCAAACATCATTGGGCCTTGTCATATACCTAGGATATTTTATAAAAAGCAGATCCCTGAATTTCATCCCTGGAGAATCTATTTTCACAGGACAGGAGGAAGTGGAGGTATTAAAACTTATTAACAAGTACCTCCCAGGAGATTCTTATGATTCTAATGCAGGTTGTCTTTAGACCACCTTTGAGGGTCACAGTATAAGCCGATTCAGGTGTTGGAAGAACGCCTTACAGGGAGAGAACTGGGCATTCACCATCCTTAAGGTTGGTTGTGCTTGTACATCCATATGCTCTATATACATTTATGTTCCTATAACCTTTATATCTAGAGGTTAATGCTTGATTAAATATTTTTACTTCATCTCAAAGTTAGCTTTTTATTGAATGTCAAATTATAACAATTAAAACTAAAACTTATTTCTTGTTTAATAAAGAACCTCTGTGACAGGAGAATTGTCAAGATTCCCTGACTGCAAAGGTGGTTGCTGACGTAGCTCACACAGGGGGGCACTGTTGAGATACTTTTTTTTGGTCTTGATTAGTCCAAATGTGTACAGCAAAAGGAACAAGGTTTATAATACCCACAGAATTTGTGACCTCATTGTTTTAGTATGTTATTAATACTAAATAATTAATATGAGTTATGAGTATTATGCGTATATCAGTCCATCTTATGTAGACTGTTACACAAGTATTATTTATTGTAACAAATGGTCTACTTAAGAAAGGAACTTGTGAAATTTTATAAGTTATTTGAAGAAAAATATTTTAATCATACAATTCCATAATTATGTTTCTTTTCCTATTTTCACGTTATGTTTTGAACAATGACTTAAGTTGCCTCTTACAGGTTGGATATTTTAGGTTTTTGAAAGGATTAAAAGTTTGATATGCTGCAAGATTAGTTTTGATTATGAATATAGAAATGGGAGACATCTGTAGATCTTTTGTTGAATACAGTTTATAGTGTTTTGCATAATAATTATATATTTATATATCATTCAGACTATATTATGTCACTACAAAGTTAGAAATGAATTTTGCTTCTTCTCGTTCTTTCCAGGCTTAGTGCATATCTATTTTATATCCTTGTCATTGTATGTTTATATACATATTTTTGTATGTGATATATTTACTAAGAATGTATGATTTTATGTGTCATTTTTGCACAAATACGTCTCTGAATTACTTCTCCATTGGTAACAATAGAATAAATCAACATAGGTTAAGTGGAAAAGGACAACCTACCTTGCTGTTCTTTTTGTAAAGTTGTGACCGTTTTTAGGTGCAGAGACTATTCTTTCTTTTTGTCTCTTCAGTTTCTATGAAACATGGGACAGAGTAATGTGTATCATTATTAGTTTCAGTTCCTAAATAAGGTTATGATGGATTAAAGATACATGCAAATATTTTGTTATGTCTTTCATTGAGAGTGCAATCTGTGTCTTATTCTAGAATCTTGGTGGGATGTGGCAATTTAATCAATACAATAAATTTGAAATGACACTATGACAATTTCTAATGTAGGGTGTTAAGACACTGTCAACTTCCATTTCCTGCTTCTTGGAATACTCTTTTTTTTTTTTTTTTTTTTGCTTCTTGGAATACTCTTACTATGAAACCTGAAATTTATCTGATTCCTTGCTGACTAGATTGTTACCACCATCATGGAGGAGAGGCAAAATCTTCAGTTATTCTTGCGAAGAACTTAAAGTTTTTATGAAGTACCATTGGTTTACATCATTGTTACCTAAAAAAAATCCACCTCATCCCTGTAGGACACCTACTGCCACAAGCACCCATAGTTCACCACCATAGTCCACTGTGCTTTCTCTCTCTGTTTTCCTTAGTTTACACAGTTCCTTGGTCATTTTTCAAGAGTGAATTTCTAAGTTTGACAAAGTTTGACTTTATTTGACCCTTTGTATGGTTTGTATGGCACCAGCTGTTATTTGTTTTAGATCCTCCAGGCCAGCCCATTCATCAGCAGAAAATGTGACCTTCTTGAAACTGGGTAGAATGAAGAATTATATTGCCTTAACTTGCTTTTTTGGTCCACAAAATAACGAGATGATGTAAATGGATTGTTGTTTTAAGTCATTTTGTTTTAGGGGCAGTTATGCAGCAACAGGATAACCAGACCACTGACAATTTGAGAGAAGAATAGATGGTGGCAACTGGAAGAAGCTTTGGAGACTGTCTTTATTTAACCACTGTCTTTTGTAGGGGAAAACTGCAATCCAGAAAGATAAAGTGACATTTCTCTTTAAGATCATCCAGAAAAGTATAGTCACAGTCAAAACTTATCTAACTTTGTCACCTTTGCCTGTAAAGGATCCTGTAACACCATTAATTTTGCACTTTCCAACTGCTTAAGTGGAGATATATAGCTATAGCCTAGAAATATCTAAAGAATTACTGCCATGTTGCAAAGAATTTTCATAATGTCAAACAGGACCCCAAAAGAATGTTTGTTCCTGGAATGAGTAGCTCAATCACTTTGATGTATTTAACTCCTTTTATAAAACGTTATATTCCACCGCTGCTTCACTTAATATTCTAATACAGAAAATAGTATTAGAAAGATGAAGAGGTATACAAATAAGGAATATTCATTTCCTGTAGAGATGATCTTAAAACTTTTTGTGACGTGCAAGCATTCACTGGAAAATTGGAGACTTTAAATACATTTTCCATAGGAACAAATGGTACTCAGAATTCAATTTAAAATATAACCTATCTAACATATAATACTTTAAGAATCACCATATCTATCAGTTTTCTATGGGAAGATGCTTTCTCAGTGGCAGTATGGTGTCTGTGACCCAATTATCCCAGTCAGTTCCTTTATTTGACTATGACTGAGGATCTGGGATTTACTCTTCCTTTGAGCAATGAGATTGAATTCCTTGTCTTGTTCTTCATACCAGCTAGTGAAAGATGTTTTTTCATGCCTGAGAATGAAATGAGCAAGGTTTTGGGGGCTGTTTACTGATGGAGAGTGTGCTTTACTTGGTAATGAGGTTCAAAGCTTCCTTTGGTTAGATTTCTCAGTTCACATCAATTCTCAGTTTCCCTTTCTCCTTTTCAAGTATCATAGAAACTGATATGCCTTGCTTTTCTTTCCATCTTCCCTTGTAGCATTCTCCTTTGCAGGTTTCAACTCTTAAACTCACTAGATAAAAACTTTCCATTTTTTTTATAATTTGCTGTTTTTAGAAGTTAAGACGATAATATCCTTTTTCCCCCTTTTTCTTGTTTTCTTTCCCTGTATCCCCTCCCCCTTTTTCTCCCTATACCCATTTTCTTATTTCTTTTAAAATCAACTATTTTCTTTTATTCCTTGGAATTTGTTAGCTAGTATAGTTTATTAAATCTGTCACTTTATTTTTGGGTTCAGGGAAATTAAGTGGCATCTTTACTCTTTGTATAACTTAGATAAATTGTATTTCAACTCAATTATAACCCTTGACGGGAGGGATTGCATCTAAATTCTCTCCATATATATATATATATATATATATATATATATATATAATGTGCTTTTAATAGCATGTATATGTATATATCTGTGCAATGAAAAGGTTGAAATACACTGAAGATTATTGTAAAATCATGTGAATGCTTACATATTACCTAATTTCTAGCCTGTATATTTAATGCAAGTGTATGTGAAATTTTAAAGTTATATTTTGCTTTCAGTTTTCTTTTTTATCTTTTTTTTTTCACTGACATTCTGGTAATGCTCCTTGATGTTCTTGTTATAATACTACTAAGCAGCTGAACTGTGTTAAGTCATAGATGTGATATGGTTAGTTCACTAATGATAAAGTATGTATCTGTTATTGAATACTTTTGTTCCTCAAAGTAAAATTCATAAATGGAGATTCAAAGGTTATTTCAAGGATTAGAAGCTAGATCTTGGAATCATATTTTTAGCTAGCTTTTTGATAAGACGTGAACCATAGTTCTTTACTCAAATAAAATATCTGTACTATTACAGTTATAGATTTCTTCAAGGATAAGACAAAAATTGTACTGAAAAGTTCAAGGTAATTTTTGTGTTTTATGTTTCCTTGAGCCTGATTTGAGTGTAGAAATAAGATACAAAGAACAAATTCCACAAAATTTTATCTGTGCATTAATCAAGTTTTTGTTCTTGTCATTCTAAACTGTTTACTAATTTTTTCATTTTTAGACCAAATGTACTTGATATAATTCCTCAAGTTGTCAAGAAGAAAAACATAGCTATGAGAAAATTCCAAATAATAATTTTAAGAATAGCTTAGGATAATATGTGAGGTAATTTTTTGTAAAGGGTTGGGTTTTATTTTTAGTGCCCCCACTTATCCACCCCCTACCCACAGCTGGTATTTTAATGACTATCAAGGTGTTAATTAACTACTTAAGTTAGGATTTAGCTTTCTTTAGATATCCATTCCAGCACACATTCTTTTGGAACTCAGAATTTTAAAAGGTGGAACTTGACTGTTTGCTTTTACTAAGCTTGACATATTACCATTACAGGTTTTAGAAAAAGTAACGGTTATTATGTTTCTTCTATCACTGCTTATTGCTCTATGTTTGGGAAGTTTTATTTATAACTTTTCAAGGAGTAGAATACCTACAGTACCTTCCAAGTAGGAAATCCATAGGTAAGATGGTCCATAAATAAGATGTTCTTCCAAGTTCCTTCCAGTTGCCACCATCTATTCTTTTTGAGTAATTTGCCTGTGTTCTGCCAAATAGCAGAATGTAACTCTTGTTTGTATTTTCCACTGAACTATTGCAATTAGACTCATAATCTTACTCTGCTTTATTGCAGTTGTCTCTAAATATCATCAACTTGTCTTACAAATCATTCCTTTATATTCTTTTTCTTTTGTCGCTGGAGTGCTTTCCTAAAAACCTAATGAATATGATTATTTGTCTATGTTAATTGAATGTCTCTACACAGCCTGTAGAATGGATAGTCTTTGAATCTAAGCTCTTAACCAGTGCTTATGGGCATTTTGTGATCTCACTTCTGATAACTTCTCCTTTCCCTGATGTCCCTCTTACTCGACATTTTACTTTGTCCTCTAGGCATAGTTTTCCATCCTGGAATGAATTACCACCTTTCTTAAAGGGCATATTCTAATATCTTCAAGGAAAATGAATCACATTCTCTGTGGATTCCATGTGCTCTATTCATTTGGCTTCATAATATCTATAACATCTGTCCCCTATGTTGTTCATGTCTATTTCTCTCAACCACTAGACTGTCACTCTTAAATACAGGGATTATGCCTTAATCGCACATGGATTCCGAACAAATAATCCTTGCCATATGAGGCTTAAAAATGTTTTTGAGTAAAAGGTGAGTAGGTTTACCAAACAGAAAATGCCATTTGTGTACATTTTTTTTTTAAACATTTTGCATGTTTTTAAGTTATTTGATCATCTGGGCTTGTTTTAGTCTTTCATTGATTTATTTAATAAATATGTATTTTATTCTTTGTATGCATAGACACTGAGCTGGACTCTGATGAATGAAACAGAAATGGACCTATCAGTGGGTCTGATATTATAATTTGACATTTAAGGATTAAAATTATTTCCATGAAGAAACTGCCTGAAGCCTGGCAGAAGTGCCTTTTGATGTCTTGTGTGAAATCTGATCTTTGAGACAGTAGGGGTGCTTGCCTTCTTCTCTAAACTCTGCTTTTACTTTTGTAAATTTCATTTTTGTTTATGCAAGTTTGAGAATATTTAGTAGTTAAGTTAAAATGCATGCAAAATATTTATGAAAAAAATATACAGTTATAGAATCAATGAGAAAAGAATTTTAGGAAGAAATTGCTTTTTTCTGCCTTTAGCCAAGGTTTCCCATGAACCTATGCTTAATAATGAGCTTTGTTTGACAATCTCTGGTAAATAATTATGTGCAAGCTCCGTGCTTTATAGAAAGAATATTGTGGACAATATCCTAGAATGAGATGAGGAAATCGGTTGCATCTTAGTCCTAATTAACTAGTTTTTAAGTTGGCAACATACTTTCTGTTTCATCAGTAATACAGATGATGATACCTATTCATTTATCTTATACAGTCATGATAATTATGAAAGTAGTAGTATGGACTCATGAACTTCTTTTGTATTTGAATAATATATGCACTTAAATAATTAATAGATAACTTTCATAAAAAAAAAAAAAACTCTTTTGTCTTCCTACCATAGAGGCAATTACTTGCCAAAAGACTTAGTTCTTTTTTTTTTTTTTTTTTGTTATTTAACATAGTATTTCTAATCAATATATGTAAACTATTTTCTTGTAACACAAGATTTTTTTTGTTAATTAGATGATAAGCATATTTTAGATGTCATTTCCTTTCTCCTATTATGGAAGCTGAAGGTTTTTGCTTCTTTAGCTATCTCTTTACTTACATGATCACAATTTTCTTTCTTTCTTTCTTTTTTTTTGTAACTACCTTACTATGACTGTGAAATACTCACTGGTGCATAATGATTATTAGTTTCTTCCCCTCTACAGGCACATCCCTCCTGGGACTTTCTATTTTGTTCTGCTCTTGTCTGGAAAGTTTGCTCTCCAGAATAGCCATGTAGCAAACTTGAATTTTTGTCTTCCCTTTATGCTGGGAATTCCATTTTTTTGTCTTTCCTTTGTTGGTGTTTTGATTTCCTGAGTCTCTTGATTTATTTTTTATCCTATTATGCTGGTATACATAGTTAGGAGAGAAAGAAGCCACTTTATTTATTCTTTTAGTTTACCAGTTGGAAAATCCCTTTCTAAGTAGGCTTATAATTCAATTTTAGGTTTGTTAATTCGAAATTCTAGTCATTGTTACTGTTTTTGAAGCTATTTCTCCAGTGTCTGGTTTTTGATATTGTTGAAAGTTTTGGTTCACTTATAATTTCACTTCTTTCTTTATGACCTGTTTGTTCTCTCTAGACTCTATTATAGTTTCTTTATCCTGATATTCTAGAATTTCATGGTGAAATGTGTTGCTGTAGTACTGTTTTAAAAAAAGTATTGTTCAGGGCACTTTGTGCTTTTTAAATCAGATTAGTCTTTCTGTTACGACTTTTTAATATTGTTTCTGTAGTATGTTCCTGTCCTGTTTTTCTATTTTAGAACTATTTTTGTCAGGAATGATGAACCTCTTAAGTTGATCTAACTTTTCATCATTTCTTCTCTTTCATTTTTGTTTTATCTTTTTCTACTTTATGGTAGAGTTTTTCCATTTATTTTTTCAGTTTGAAATAATAATTTTGTTTCAGTAAGTTTACCTGTAATGTCTGAAAGTTACTTTCTGTTAAATAACTTTTTATAGTATTTTGAAGCTATTTCTGCCATCTCTTAGCATATCGTTCATGGCTTCTATAAAATTATCTTTTGTTGCATTTATTGTGTGATTCTTTTCTTTTTTTGTGCTCCCTTCAGTGATGGAGATACTCATTCAATGTCTGTTGAGTTTTGACTATCTGTCATATTTACAAATAAGGTCATAAAATGGTTATTGAAAGCTGTTGGCTAGTAGCTTTCTTAGTAGGCAAGGCAACATTAATCAAGCTTATTGGGGAATTCACATGACCATGTAGAGCTTTTATCTGAGGTCATTGAGTTGATATTGATAAGGGATGCTTTACTAATTTGCTTAGACATATAAATTTGGCAGCCAGTGACTGGGAACTAGGTGAAAACAGAGTGTGTAGAGAATGGGTGTCTTATTATTTGGGACATAGATTTTTCACCCCCATTCTCCTTTGACCCTGAAGTTTTTCCAACTCCATTTCTGGTAAGACAATATCTCCCTTGGGTGGTGGTAAGAGTAGTGGTCTGACTCTGCAGGATAGGGAAGGGTCTTGGGAGTGTAAAGACTATACAAATTTTCAGGCCATGACCTTTTTATTTATATCTAGTAACAGCATTAACTCTGTGTGTGCCTTGTTTATTTCTAGCTCTGAACACTTTGAGGGTTTGCAGGGAATACTGGATTACTTTCCATTGCTTTATCTTTAGATATAACTTCTCTCCATTTTCCTAGCTCATATTATTAGCTTACTTACTATTCTTTTAGCCATTTTATGTTTTCATATAATAAAGTTCATGGTTAAGTCTGCTGCCTGGTTTCTTTGTAGATGGGATTTGTATTTTATTTTGTTTCTTTGTTTTGTAAGTGAAGAAAACAAACTGCATTATTCTACAGTTTAAAAATTTTATATCAATTCACTAATTCATTAATTTTTATTCATTAGTTTTTATTTTTATTATTTTGAATAGGTATAGCATATGTATATTTCACATAAAATATATTAAGATTCTTAATTGAGTATTCCTGCTCCTCTTCTTGAACCCATTAGCTCCTGGTTTTTCCCCAAGAACTATAGATTATACTTTTGTCAATGTCTTTTATATGTCCCTTCTATTTATGCAAATAATAATAACTATAGCTATATATTTATTTATAGGCATACACTGTTTATTTTGCCTTTTGGCTTTACAGTTTCCCTGGGTATTATTACATAAAAAGCAGTTTATTGAAAGATACAAAGTACAATATACCAAGGTGCCTTTTATTAATATAAAATTTAGGATTGGTTCTTACACACCTGTAGTCACATTTTTATGAAACTCAAGATTTATATGCAGAAATGCAAAAGACTGGGTACTAATGGATCAAAGAAGTAGGGGTTGGAGACAGAGTTGAAACACAATGAGAGGAGCAGAACAGTGCAGAAAAATATTTCAGGTAATTTTTCAACTGAGTGCTATTTCCATATATGGAAACAGTCCATTTATTATCTTCTCTACTGCAAAGTTAAGCACATACAAAGTTAGCAGAAAAACAGAACCCTATGTGCATCCCAAAATACCTGTAGTGAATAGCAAAATTTCCATGAGGAAATTTTACCATTTCTAGAGAACACATATCCTTTGGCATGTATATATCTTAGAAAGTTTTGATAGACTTGAGACTATTTGAGGATATCTGTGGCTTTTGACTTGTGCATTTATATTCAACAATGAATATGCATTTGATAATTTAAAATGAGGACAGTGTCTTCAGGAAAATTATTTTTCAAGCATATGTTTCAATATTTTACAGAAACAATTTCTCCAAGATTTTTTGTTTGATCAGCTAGTGATGGTGGAAAAATAGTTCCATTATGCTTATTATGTATACAGTTAGGAAAGTTATACCAAAACAGCTTAAAGTAAAAGATTGTTTGTAATTTAGAAAAATCCTGTGAATGATCTTAAGTTTCTCCCATTAGTTGTAAAATGCTATAATTCTATTTTTTGTTATAACTTAAAATATAAGTATTTACATTTTAATGATTTATTTAAATTATTAAATATCTTGGAAAACTAGAAACTATAAATAAACAACATATAAAACTAATACCACTGAACAAAACTGAAACCACAATCCTCTTGATTAGAAGTAATTCCTGCTAATATCTTTGCTATTTCTTCTTTTTCTTTCTAATGCATTTATCATGATTTAATTTTTTAACCAAATTGCTACATGTTGATCCTATGCTTTTAGCATAGGATCCATGTTATAGGATCTTGCTTTTAGCAAGAAATGGTCCTATTGTTTGTTGTTTTGTTTTCTAGATGAAGAAACAGATAATTACATGTCAGTACTGAACCAAAATCTTTTACAAGAGGAGAACCCATATTTTCTGAGGTTTCCACAGTCACTAAATACAGGTCCCACTCTTCTTTTAATTTTCAGATTGCTAGCAGGTTGCCATGCACATGAATGCCAGACTGAAAAGAAGAAGGCTGCATGAACACAGTGTGCCTAGTGGTTGATGCCAGCCACCTGCTTGGATCCCAGCCTGGCGGTGCCCAAGAGGCAAGGCCTCCAAGTCAGAGTTGGCCTGTTCAGGACTGTGTCCCAAATGCCTCACTGAGATCAGTAGCTTATAAAGCAGAGGCTTTGGGCCAAGGTTATCAAGTCTGTCTCCTCAACCTCCCAGAACAATAGTACTGCTTTGAAGAAGGCAGTGAGATCAAGAAATAGTTCTTGATAATTAGTGAGGAATGATAGGGAAGCAGACTGCCCTAAGACCTTTGGAAACCTCTGGCCTCTGAACCAGCAACCAGGACATTGCTGAATAGCAGCCTTACAGAGTCTGTTATCTAAATTTTGAGAACTAGAAAAAATAACAAGATGGTGTCACAGAACCCAACTGGATTGGGCAGAAAAACCTTTTCTCTTTTGTTGAAAAATGTATGTCAAAGCATTGAGGATCCAAAGCTCTGCTTAAGGTGTTATTGATGTAGAGGATAGAGAGGGGACCAGAAAGGAAAGGAGAAAATATTGATTTTTTTTTTCGGGTCCTGATACATTCTGATTTTGTAACTTAATATTTTCAGTGCACTGTTTGGTTCAAAATTCGTTACATGATGAACTGAGGTTTAAGATTTCAGTTAAATGCAGACAACAGAAGCAAATTCTAGTGTAATCTCCCTGTGTAAGTTTTTCCAGCCCATGTCTTTGAAAATCTACATTCTACCAAAAAGACTAAAGTGTAAGAGTATTTTTAAGTGCATACTTACCACATTAACTGCTGAGTTTAAGAGGGAATCTTGGTTAAAACATTTTTTATGTATTATCTATACTTAGTTTAATATTAGAACTGAAATTCTAATTTCTTAGCAGTGACGGAAATTCAGTAGATGAAGTAATTTTACTAAGTCAACAGGCTGCATGAATGATATAGGATTGCAGGTAAATATTGCATATTTTTATTCGTGTGATGTAGCTCTTTGCAAAATAGATCAAGTGAACTTTTACAAATATGAATTAGAATGGGGGGCCAGTGCCATTGTCTATTTAGAGCACTTTTAATGGCAAAATAATGGCATTGATAGTTTATTTTCATGTAATAAAGAATATGATTGTTTCTTTTATAATGAATAATATGACTAAAATTTAAGAAAAGTAACACTACTTCACAAAGCCCTTTTAAAGTAGGTGTAGCCGTAGGTTCTGATGAGACTGCTTTAGTTGAAATATGTGTAGTTTTGTAGAATCCATCTAGTGTCAAGATGTTGTTTGCTGTTATAGAGCATAAATGTCAATTTGCAGTAAATTATAATCTAAATAATAGTCTTGTTGCTTTCCCCACCCCAGCTGTTATTTTAACTTCATTTGAATTTATCTTAAGGTTGTTGGATTTGATTATTTTATTCCAGAGTGGGTATTTGCGTGTGAGTACACTCTCATTCAAAGTAGTTACTGAGAGATGACATTAATCTAGTGATGGCATTACTACTCATTGGAGCAACTAACTTGTTTTTAGAGATTGATAACAAACATTCCCATTGGTGACGGATCTTAATTCCTTAAGATCATTAGATTTTGAGAAAGCAAAAAGATTTTCAGAGCCCTTCTGGAGAATGACTATTTTCCTGAGATAGACCAACCTGTATGTACAACTAGGAAATGTATGATATTAATGAGACTATGAGTTTCTTCCTTGACTTGTACAGGTTTATATACCCTAGAAAAATAATCAAATTGCTTTTGTAAGGGGAATATTGCTGAAATAAGATATAGGAAGCTAACTCTTTTTCTATGACATGTTTTGAAGAATTGCAGAGTAGAGTCAGGAAAAAGCTTTATGTGTACATAAGTAAACAAACAGACGAAAAAAAAAAAACCCATGTAATTCCATTTCATCAATTTTGTCATGCTGCTAAATGTGGTGTACCAATCAATGAATGTTATCTAAAAGAACTTCTTGAAGTGTTTCACCACAGTTGGGATTTTAATATAGGTGCCAGGGAGGTTTGAAGAGAAGCCATCTTTTTCTCAAAATAGCTTTTTATGCAGTAGACTGAGAGTTAGAACCAAGCTACTGAAAATAGCTTGCAATTCCTCCCCATTTATGCCAGAATTCTCTCTCCTTTGTTAATAAACTGTAAAATGAGTAAAGATGGCTGAAAATAGGTTTTTCAAACAAATTTGGGATAAAACTTCATATGATGATGCCTATCCAAATAGCTTCTGAGATAGTTAATCTTGAAGGACTTCACTCATTTGCTGCTTTTATATGTTCTGATACATTTGTTAAATGGGTATCATAATCACAGTTACTCCTTATAAATATTTGAATTTGCATTCACAAAATGCATATTCTCCTGCAATTACAGTTAAGAATACTTTTTGTCTCTCCACCTACATTACTCTATAATGATGTCCACATTTGCTTTCTCAAATTTTCTGCTGTGACCACTGGCAGAAGCAGCATCGCAGACCAGATGGTCTGTTGATCTGAGTAGAGAAATTCTGGCCCTTATTTAATTCAGTAGTTCTACTAAATCTGCTCAGGAGAGTCTAATGAGAGAACATAAGGGTGCTGCTGTTAAGATGAGGTACATTGGCAACATTTCTACATTTCTTGTCTACCCTTGGCTGGGCATTGTCGTTAGGTTTCTTATCATTATAATATCATCAAGTGAGTCATTTAAATGTTAAAAGCATTTTCCTATGTGTCATAATATTTTTAAAAAATGGGCCTAGGTTTAAATCCTGTCACCTATTATTTTTAGACTAGGAACATGTATTTTTCTGGTAACAGTTAATGAGACCATCTAATTTGACACAAGAAATGTTTTGGCAACTAATGTGTTCTAATGTAGAAGGCTCAATACGTGCAGGCATAATGTCCAAAAGAAATGCAAGGACTTATTTTTAGCTAGAGGTTTGTATCAGAAGTTGCCATGACAAACACCATCTTTGAAAAGACCCTGTGTGCATCCTTCCTATCCCCTCCTTGTGTTGTCTACAACAATCTCAAATCACCCCCTTTCTGTGTGATGTTTGTATTTCTATGAGAGAAATTTTACACCAGGTACAGATTTCTTGAAAATTGTTTCTAATACCGAGAATGAAAATTTGTTTGGAAGATAATCTCAAATGTAAGTTCTGATCAGTTAGTATAGCAGACTCTGAATTGGGGAAAATAAAATGAATAAAGATCTTTGCTTGAATTATTTATTGGTTTACTAGTTATTTGTAAGTCTAGTATGAGTTAGTGGATCTCAACAACATTCTTGTGTCAATTTACATTTGAAAATAATGCATAATTTATGGAAGTATTGGAGTTAAGCAGGTTTGGGGAATACAGAACTACTTCAGCTCCAATAAACTGAAAAAAAAATTATGTTTCTTGGATAGGATAAATAGATACTTAACACAGACCATGGAATAGAGGATGTTTATAAGTAATAGAGAAAGGACTTTATAGATGTCTTCACTTGACTTCACTCTTTTTCAGTAATTTGGCTATATCTAGGAATCTAGGTTCAAGATAATTTTATTCTCAAAACATTGAAGATGTTACTCTATTGTCATCAACTTCTATTATTAAAGATTTTAAATTTGTTGCCCATCTGATTTCTGTTGACTGGTAAGTCATACTTTTGTTTTGATTTGTTTGTTGGTTTTTAATCTTTACTCTGGAAGTTTTCCAGTTTTTCTTCTTCATGTTGAGATTATGATAGTTCTACTAAAATATTTTGAAATTGTCTTGAAAAATACTGTACCTGCACTGTACTTGGTAGGCTTGTTTAAACTCAAGCCTCCAGTCTTTTATTCAGTTAAGAGAACGCTATGTGTTTCATTTTCTCTCTTATGTTTCCCCCTTCTGGACCCAGATTTTGCCAAGCATTATGTCAGCCTTGTGGTTTTAAGCATGTTAACCTCTAACATCTTTTATCATCAATTGCATTATTATAAAGTGGGAATTGTAATCACTAGGGTAGGTCAGTACCCAGTATGGTAATTATTCTTTTTCCTTCAGATAGATGCTTTGCTCCTCTGAGATTATCATTTTGATCAAGGCACTTGACTCTAAATATAGACTTCTGGCACATAAAGTGATGTCTGTGCTGTTTTTAGCATGAAGGTTACTGGACATGACTCTGGTCTTCCTCAAGGTAGTGGGGGCTGATTTCTGAAGGTTTCTTTGGATATTCTAGCCTGTGCTAAGTGGCAAATGCAGAGGTCAGCACAAAGAAGAGTCCAAGTGTGTGGAAATGAATTATAAGATAGTAAGTAACTAGGTGACTGTTCCAAGGTAGAAGTCTATGGAAGAAAACAGTGGAAATCACTGTAATGATTTCCATATAGGTTTGTTTGATGAATGGCCAGATTCATCTTCCCAGAACAGCTCTGGTTATGTCACACTTTATAAAAATCTTTATTAGCTCCCATTGACTATAAAATTAACATCAAATTTTTACACTTAATTTTCAAGTTGTCAGAAGTTTGACCCCAATAAATTTTCCAATGTTGTACCCTACTGTTTTCTAGATATTTCTTTAGTTTAATAAAAATTCATTGCTATTTCCCAAATATATCCTATGCTGTTTCCTTTGACTGGAAGGTGCTGCATGCATCCTGTTTATAATAACTTCTCAGTCTCTTGCTTTAAAAAGACTGCCAATCTCCATGGCTCTATGTTTCATTTCTCTGTATAGTCCAAAGTTTGTGATATGTGCATATCTCTCATAGCATCTAACATATTTCATTAAAGTGGTGGTAGGTTAGAACTATGTCATAAACCTGCTGTAATTTACTAAATCTAATAGTGCCTCATATACGTTTATGGTAATTATTGTTTAATGAATAAGTAAATAGATACATTATGGTCATCAAACTATTTCATATTTTTACTGGGAGCAAAGTAAGTTTGAAGTTTTTTTTTTTTAAATGGAGTTGACTGGTGACCAAAATTGTGCTGTATTGACTACCTTGATTATAGCCTTTCATATTACCTATATGATCATTTCTTGAGTTTTTGAATAGCTATACACAGTTGCTATAATTTTTCAGCACCAATAAAGGAGAGTCCTTCAAAGAAAAGTCCAACCGCATTAAAATTATCCAGAATACTTACAATCAGAAAATCAGTGAAAAAATTATCTCAATTTGAATATAAAGATGAGTTTGGTATTTTTAAAATTTTGAAATGGTTGTGGTTGAAATGGTTTTATGCTCTTTCTCCTTTAATGCCTTCTTTTGGATCAATCAATTATTGCAAATGGGTGAACTATTTCACTCTATTAGTTTGTGGGTTTACACTATTTTACTATTATTTTTGTAATTACCCTAGACTTTGTAACGTGCATCCTTGACTCATTGAAGTGATGCTGTTACCATAACTATTACTATTACTATTACTGGTCTATTCTTTGTATTAACATTGCTATGTGTTTAATTCTACGCAGATTTTAAGCCTTGTAGCACATTACTGT
This sequence comes from Uropsilus gracilis, assembly GCA_004024945.1. Taxonomy (NCBI): domain Eukaryota; kingdom Metazoa; phylum Chordata; class Mammalia; order Eulipotyphla; family Talpidae; genus Uropsilus; species Uropsilus gracilis. The sequence continues at coordinate 28,842 of PVHY01000390.1, forward strand.
TTGACTTAACATTCACTTTGAGTAGCTTGTAGATTTGCCTTTTTATGACTTTTCCTTACATTTTACAGTTAAAAAATGTCTGGAATCAATTCCCTTTTGCTGGAAGAACCACCTTTTTAATAATTTATTTTAATATTTTAATTGTTCTTATGTTGGTGGCATATTATCTTCAGATTTTTTATCTAGAAATGTCTTTATTTCAGATACTATTTTTGCTGGGCATAAAACTTTGAACTTGAATTTTTTTCTGTTAATATGTTATTGATATCTTTTTACTTCTGTTATTTCTGTTCAAATATTAGCTGTCAGATTCATTACTGGTTTTCAAAGATAGCAGATATTTTTCTCTTATAACAATAATGCAGTAAATATTCTTTGTTTTAATGAATGTATGGGAACTGTACATTTTGCTCAACTTTACTGTGAACTTAAACTGTCTAAAATATTAAACCATACAGATTTCTTAAAAATTCATAATAACTACATCTACTAGTTTATGTCTAGTACAAGAAAGGGATAGTGCTATCAGAGATTGTAAACAACATAGAACTTATTTGTTCCTTAAAAGATAATACAGTTGTTTTATAAATAAAATAAGTGGGATGAAAGCACTTTTTGTGGGAGTAGCTCTTTGACAGTTTTTTCTCTTTTTTCTATGGTATTTGATTCTTCTAGATCTGATGTATGCAAATACTATTAGCTTCAAATTATCAATTTATTTTAGTTTTATTTGTATGACATTAAGGCAACTATTTTATTAATACTCTTTTAATTGCTTCTTCATTTCTCTGGTACTGTTTCTTACTTTTGTATCTTGGTGCTTATCCCCATCTTCCAGATTTATTTTACTTATTTATTAGTTCTATTGTTTTGATTTTTTTCAAGTTTTAATTTCTACTTTTTTGTTTTAACAAAAACCTTAACTCAGGTTTAATGATGTTTTCTAATATTTGTATCTTCATTTTCATTACTGTCTGTTGAAAGATATATGATTAAGGCTATGAATCATAGTGTGAACTGTTTTAGCAGTGTAAGATTTGATGCAAAGTCTTTAATTTTATTCATTATTATTACTCTTATATGGGTAGATATACTGCAGTTTTCATTTTTTCTTTTTACATAAGCATTATTTGAAGTCTTAAAATATTTAGCTGTAAACATTTCATTAGTAAATTGAAATTGTATTGTATTATCAGGAACTGTCTACATTCCTTCCATTATTCAAATGTATACAAATTTTTTCTGTGACTTAAAATGGTTGCTTTTTTTGATCACTTTCTTAAAAAAGTACATTTTATTTAATCTCAGAATTCAATGTTATAGTTAAATCTCTTTCATTAGCTATATTAGCTTATTGTATTTTTTTTTTTATGCCCACCTTTTAATCTACTTTTGATTCATGGTTTGATTTATTTGAGAAGGTTGGATAATAAATAGTCAAATAGTCTGTTAATGTGTATTTGAATCTCCATGTATCTCCTCTAAAGATTTGCTTTACATACCTGAATTTTATAATACCTATGAATTTATAATCAATGTATTTATTGTTGTAAATCACATAATTTGGCATTGTAAAGTTTTCTTTTATGCTTTTCTGTCCTGAATTCAGTCTTGCATAATGTTGACCCTGCATTTTTTCTTCCTTTTCACTATCCATCTTTATCTTTTATTTCTCCTCTTCTATTTTTCCTCCCCTATTCCTTTGTTATTAAACTTTCCTAATCACTTGGTTTTAGGGATCTCTTTTCCACAGAATAGAGTGGAAACTACATTGTGATTTCATTATGATTGAAATATAAAGTTGGTTTCCTTTCAAAACATGAATTTGATTCTCTAACATTTACTGAAATGAACTTGGTGTAAATACTACTCTATTGTTTTGTATTATGCTTTTCAATTTAAAGATTTGAAGAATATTTTCACTTTGTATTCTTCATTCTTAGCTTTTTGCATTTGCTTTCTTTTATTTATAAAGGCTTATCAGTATGACTATAATGGTATAACGTATGAAAACCCTTAAGACTCTTTCAACATTATATATTCATCCTTTCTGAGGATCAATAATAAATACAATATTCATCTTCCTCTGTTTCATATCAGTAATCTTAATATTATAAAGTAATATACTTCAGTTCTTTTGATCTCAGAAACTGCATTTTTCCCCTTTTAACTTTTTCATTTTGTTTTGTTTATTATTTCTCATTGCAAAGGCTTATATGATTTATGCTTTAGAATAGCAACATGATCATACAGGGATTTAGTCCTTTAATTAGTATCACTATTTATTCCAGTCCTTTTTACTTTGATTTTTTTAGATCTTTTAGATTACTACAGTTTATCTTCTAGGATACCCTTCAAGAAAACCCTATGGGTACAAGATTTTGTATGTTTTCATATGTTCAAAACATTTAAACATTGTTACTTTTGTAATTAATGAGTTTGGCTGGATTTAGAATCTTACTTGTATTTTCTTTGCCCAAGGATGTCATGACCATTAGTTCATCCAGAGATGAACTTGAGGGCAGTGGGTCCACTGATGCCTGTTGAATGTTGTGGGAAATAGAATAACTATATGGTTCCCCCAGTCTTTCTATACGTTTCTAGAACATTTTGCTTTCATGTTTAAAGGATCTTCTAAATTTGAAATTCATTAACTTTTTGAATGTTTTGGCATCAACTATTAAAAAGTTCTTTAACTGTGCTTTTCTTGAATATCTGAGAATAATGTGTATCCTTGAGTAAAAGGGTGACCAGCATTTTTGTTGTTATTCATTTGTTTTGTCATCTATCTTACTGAAAGTTAAAACTTGTCCAAGTTAGGTTTAACAAATATTTTATATTAATATTGCATTTCATCTATAACATTATATATGTTTATGTTGTGAATTGTTGAGAATCAGCATGTATATATACAATAAAGTTCACAAACACGCTTTTCCTATAAAGAATTCCATAATAAATATTTTAGACTTTGGGGAAGAGACTGTCTCCATCATAGCCTTACACAATTCTGTACTTGGAGCATGAACAGGAAACACATACACTACATAAATGACCATGACTGTCTTTAGTATTTATGAATACCAAAATTTGCATTCCATGTAATAGCTTTTTCAGTTGGTATTTTATTAAAAACTTTTCTTATTTTTATATATTCCTTTTTATTATATTGGTTTTCTTTTGTGGAGATTATATAGATCTCCTTTCCTTGTCTATAAGTCTTTCAGTTTCTAGTACTACGTTTAAGTTTTCATTTTTGTGTGCTTTTATTGTATCTGTCAGAAATTTACTTCTGATTTTACTGTAGATTTCAGTGCATAGCAACTAAATCTTGACTTTCTTCAGCTGATGTTTCATCTCTTATTGTCCTGGTGTCTCATACTTTTAATCCTTCATTTTGTGTAGACAGATATGACTTTGCTTCATTATATTTATTCTTGGTGAAATGTATGATATTAAATTTTATCTGCTTGTTGCAGGTACTGCTTTTGTGGATAATCTGCATCTACTATTTGTTTTCTTTGTACATTTCTCCTATTTTTCCATTCATGGTATGTTTGTATAGATTCAGTGATGGCTCTGTTTTATCACTTACCTATAAAGAAAGTGAACTTCTCCTGTAACATTTCTAGGAAGTTCATGAGGAAGACAGTCAAAATTTAAGTATCAAATTAAAAAGGATTTTCCTTTTGGATTTTTTTTCAGTTTTTAATTCTAAACTATTAGAGATGACTAATTGTGAAGTTTTCTTAATGGAATGATTTCCCACTGTTACAGAGAATGGTTTTCCCTGCAAAAAATAATTCTGATCTGCTTTGATTTCTATTGTCTTAAGATATTTTTGTATATGTTCATAAGGCATACTGATGAGAAATCAGATAATTTTGTGATTGCAGTCTGATTCTCGTAAGCATTGATTTTTTTCTTTGGGAAGGGTTATACATTTCATCTTTTTTTCTGTGTAGTCACATCTATTACTTGCCTTAGTATGACTCTGAGTTTAAATTGCTCAGACATCTGAGGAGCTTGTTAGTTTTGAAACTTTCATTAACTTAGAGAACTTCTTCCTTTTCTTTTTTATTCCATTTTCTCCTTCAAAATTTTGTAACATTTATTCTGCATATTTTTGTGTTGATCTGTCATATCATCTATTACTCTTCAGTTTTGTTCATTATAGTAGTTTGTTAGTGTATATAGTAATAACAATAATATTCCATACTGTTACTTGTCACTTTTATATAGCAGAGTGTTGGCTATAACTAGTGATGATTAGACAAAATGTTTAATAAGATAATCAAAGTGAGAAGTCAAACCCAGGAACAGTCTGACAGATTTCACCCTGAGAGAACTCCTCTGCCAGTGACAAGTTTGAAAAAGATTATATACCGTAGACTAGAAGGGAATAATTGTCTTATATCATGTAGTACAGCAATCAAAGCATTAATTTTTTACAGGATTTTTGGTTTTCACTCATAGTTTTGTTGGAGTCAAATTTTCCTGGTTGTTTTGACTCAGAGATTGTTGTTATCTAAAGGGAGGCAAGAGAGCACAGTAGTTAAACATTATCCTAACTCTGCATTCATTATTTTGATCTGTCTTCTGTCATCAGTAGATATAGAGAGGTTTTTTATTTAATTTCCTCACACGCTTATGGATTTTCCTGTTAACTTCTTCATAGAACAGGGTCCACTGGTTCTGACAAGTTTATAAAGAACTCTGAACTTTCTTCCAGTTTAGAGAGAGGGTCCCAAAATGCAGTTTCAGTTCACAGTAGCATTATATTTTGTTAATGCTTAGAGTGATTTGAATCTTGACACATCTGAGGAATCCAATTAGACTTTTTATAAAACCCTAAAATTTTCCCTGAACTATATTTCTAATATTTTTGGAGGAAGTTCATCTTTCCATTCATATTTTCCTATTGTTTCTTCTAAAGTTAGTGATCCTTGATTGTGTATTGTATTTGTTATTCTTACACCACTTACATAGACCCCTTTCCTTTTTTTTTTTTTTTTCCTGTGCGAAGGGGGTGTTCTGGGTAGTTTTTGACCTTTGCAGTCCTTTCTGCTCAATATTTACATGCAATGAACTTTTATTTTTATTTTCTCTAGATTTGTTTTAAACATTATTTTTTCTACATCTGCTTTCACATCATTTTTCTTATATGTACATTCTGGCTGTAATTTTATATATTCTTATCAGTCTTATCCCAATGTTTTTAGTTTTCAAAAATTCATTTAGTTTATGGTTTATTGAGGTACCTTTCTTATCCCTCAGTTAAAAAAAAAGATGCTTTCTTTTCCCACCTCCCACTGGTCCCTCACCCCAAGATTTTCTTCTTTTATTTGCAGATAAAGTCTTCCTTCTTGTCCTTATTATTACATTTTGGAGACATAAAGAAAGGTTGGCATGTCTTTTTTATTTGTTCTTTTGATCTAGCTGTGAGTATTTCAGAAACAGTTTGCCTTTAGAAAAAAATGAAAATATGTGAAAATTGAAGAGATTGTAGATAAGAACTTATCTTTTCATAGCCTATAATTTATTAGTTACAGCATGTTCTAAGCTTATATGTAGGAAGAGTGAATTAATTTTATGTATTTAACCACTTCATCTGATTCCTTATTCCTTGTCATCTTTTAAATTTTAAATTCTTTCTAATCTGATCATTTCTGTCTCCTAGACTCACCTTTCTGTTTTCTTAGATATCAGAGCTCTCTGTTTTCCTTGTTTTTGATCAGCATAGTCCAAAAAATAATATAGTTTATCTTCAACATCAAGGATAAAATTCACAGCTTATCAAATATTGATACCCTTGGGAATGAGTTGAACTCATCACCTTGACATGGAGTGGTTTTTCCTCTCTGCTTCCTCCTGCTGTGTTTATGCATGCTCATCTTTATATTTGTTTGTTTTACCAGGCACTGCTTTTGGTTTTGAATTCTTTGTGCTCCTGGCCTACTATCTCATGGTGAAGTTAAGCTCTTTCTCTGTAGTTTCAGCACTTTATTTAAACTTACAGAACATAATATATTTTTCTCATTATTTTTAATATTTGTTTATAGAAAATAGTTCTTTGGTAGAAAAGCTTACTGCTTCTAGAAAATCATGTGAGACTTTGAATACAAAGGCACTTTTTAAATACTTGAAAGTAGTATGGTTTGCATATTAATCTCTCTAGAATTATTAGAGTTAAGGGAAAAATTTAGTTTTATAAATGGGATAATTGGATTCCTCAGATGGGACAAGATTCAAGTCACTCTAAGCATTGACAAATACAGTGCTACTGTGAACTGAAATTGCATATTGATCAGCACTAGAACTTTCAAGTAATTCAATAATTCCTTTGAAAAAGAAAAGTTTCGATTGGAGTTTAAATCTGAGAAATCCTAGACATTGCTGATATAAAGATGCCTGTTAGAGAAGGAATAGGAAATTAGTTATAGAGCTAGATTAGTTCAGGCTCATTGAATATGAAGACCAGTGCTGTATCAATATATCCAGAGAATGAAGGATCTGCTAGAGTAAGATGAATATGAAGATTTAGAAGGACTGAGTTTATGTCTAAAGGTTTGAGTTATCTGTAAATTGCTATAACAATAAAACAAAAGATGTTCTCAGGACAGCACCTCAACGTAGTGCCCATACCACTTATCACTAACAGAAAAATATCAGATAGCAAGGAATATCCAAATGTTACTTTGCAGATGGTGGTATGCTTTTGTTCTGAATAAATCAAAACATAATAATTTTTAAGATGAGAAAGGAAACTTCTGTACTGTATAGTTTGAGTGACCAGTCTTTCTAATTAATTGTGAGTGAACATAATGCCTGTTGTGTACAGAGTGCACTCTACTAGATATTCTGGGAATAGCAGGGGAAATAAGAACCTGCTTCCTACTTTTAAGAATTATACTTTCATGAAGCAGAAAACTAAGACCTATGAAAGGATTATAGTTATCCAAGAAAGTGAAGAGCCAGAAGACAGTGGAAAGCTTTGTTTTTAAAAAAAAAAAAAAGTATATAGGAGTAATATAATTTAGATGGAAGTATGTCTCCATGGAGGAGTAAATTTTTACCTGAACCTTTGAGGGAGGTATGAATCTGGATAGGCAATGGTAGCACTATCTCAGAACTTGCACAGAGAAGACAAAGGTGAGGAGCAAGATGTGTTTTGTGAGAGAGATGATTGGTTGCTTTGATGTCTAAAATGGTATTTGTAGGACTTAGGGACCAAGATGCTTACAGCGGTTTCCCCACTAAGTCATTGAGTAGGAGTAGGGATTGTGTCCATTTAAGAGAAGCAAGACCTGTACCCACCCTTCAGTGCCTACGTTCGAAATTATATGAAGGAATAGTTGAAACTTGATTAAACTAGTATCTTTGTTTAAGAGACAAAGAGACAGTATAGAAAAGGTATCAAAGATGGCTTAGAACTGAGAGCTAAGCTGGTACTTCTGTCTTCTCCCTACTTTGTGCATGACTAATTGTTTACTTCTTGCCATGTGTAGGAATTATGAGTTATCAGCCTTGAATTCCCCATAGGAGATAACATGGTACTTCCACATAATAAGTGAGTCATTAAAACACAGAAATGTTTAGGTACATCAGAAACAGTGTACCTGTGGGAATATTATATTAATGTATTACATCAAATTATTTAATACAGTGTGGGAGAGTATCATAGAGTGGAATAGTAGAGTGTCTTGGAGTGGGCTAGATGTGCTTTTTCACCTGGGTTTATTGACTTACATACTTTGTAAACCTGGGCAAGGCAAGTTCTTTTGCAATATCTGCTTATATCTCAGTCCATTTCTTATCTGTCTGCTCTTCGATCATTAGATATCTCATCTATTAAATTTCTAGTGCTTATTTTACAGAGTTACTGTGATAATTAATTGAAAACTAGTCTAATATCTATCTCATATTGAGTTCTTATGTAAATATTAATAATTACTAATTTTATTATTCTTAATGAATATCAAAATCTTGATATACATTTTTTTTTTTTGAGACTAGGTCTTGCTATTTTTGCCTGTGGAACCTCAGGTTCACATTGCCCATGGTACCACGAACTCAAGCATTCCCCAGCCTCAGCTTCCCAGGTAGCTAGGATTACAGGCATGCACCACCACACCCTGCTATTTTTTCGGACTAGGTCTCTCTGTGTTGCCCCGGGTGGGACTCGAACTGTAATCCCCAGACCCTGCCGCTACTCCAAAAGCTATCGTTTACAGGCATGCGCCACCTTGCCCGGCATACCTGTATTTTGAGTGGCAAAAATTCACTCATGTACAGGCAAAACTTTGAGCAAAAAACAAAATAATATCTACCTCTACTATATAATACTTCACTGTTCATCTGGCTGTATTAAACTTGAAATACTGTTATGTAAAAATTTCATTTGGGAAATAATGACCTGTGACACAATCTGAGAGAAATGTTTCTTGGGCCCAGTTCTCTGCAGTAGTTTAGGGGGAGTGTTTTACAGTACCTGACACAGGCTTGTCTAGCCCCTCTCCAGACTTGCATTCCATTATATATGGCAACTCCAAAATTGTTTATATTAACTTTTTATCCCCATTTTGGAGCAAGTGAGGAAATTAAGTTTCAGATTAGTCAGTGCAAAGATCGTTTATAACAATTGTAAGAGAAAGCATAGACTAAAGTTAAATTTTGAGTTTTGGTGTCTATGATAACTAGTAAGATTAAATAGTCACTCTGAATCCTTGGAAAGGAAATTGGAAAAAACAAGACAGCCTGTCTTGAGTGGGAATGTTGTCTCATTAATCTTTCAACCTGTTGACTACAAAAAGTATCTTTAATTATCATTTTTCAAAGACAATTATCTTTTTTGTAGTGTAAAATCACAAAATGCTACATTTTACTCCTATAGTTTTCACTGAAAATTTATGTTTATAATTATAACTTTATAATTTTCAATTGTTCCTGAGGTGATATATCACATTTCAGTATTTAGTTAGTTGTAATTCAAAATTTTTTTGAGCCCCTTAGGGCAAGTTTAAATATTATACATTGTAATAGATATAGAACTTGGATACTGTTTTGCGTATTTAAGAGCCTATTTTGGTTTAAAAGCACTATAGTGTGATGTAGTATGGAATCTTTCATTTCCCAATCACCTGGACTTCAAATCTTGGGAGTTAGCTTTAATAAACTCACTCAAGTTCTATATCTTTCCCCTAAATCACTTTACATAACAAATGTCATTTCCTTGAAGCTTGCTGTGATGTTATCTTGTATGTATAGTTTCTTCCACTTTATGCACACAAGCTCTTGTAATTTAATCACTACTAGATTCACTTAGCTCACAAGTGAACGTGATTTTTTAATTTAAAAACAGATCTATCCCATTATGAGACAATGACCATATCTAATTCCACAGTCTATAACTACTACCTAACATAGTACCTGGCATATAGTGGGCAGTTTGCTTCATGATTTAATGAAATGTATTGCTTTTATTAAACCCCCATCAAGTTTCTGTAATCAAAGATAACAGTTCTGTCAAATATAATGTGATTTTCTTAAAATTATGTAGTTACTGTGGTCTTTGTTATTGTTGGTCCTCCAGAAAGTGACTTAAAATTAAACAAGAATTGTTGCTTCATAAATGGTAATACCCTGCAGATATTGGTAGTAGTTGACTTTGTTGGTAGTTTTATTTTAAAAGGCTGTGATTAAACCAAACGAATGTCCCCAAATTAGATTTGTAAGCAACTTTTCATATAAAGTAACCTGCCTCCCCTGATACCATTGTGAAGGATTGTAAATTTTGAAATTCAAATGAGTGTACTCTAAGGAAATGTAGTGTCTCTTTTTCTTTTGAGGAATCTGAGATTATCATGCATATAAAACATACCCCAGCAGAAAGCATGACCTCAGACATTACCGAGTAACAGTCTAGATAATGAAATGGAAAGTTTGTGTCCAAGTCATTGAGAATCTTCTGTTTTGACTGGTTACTACACAATAATAAATAATCTCATTGTATTGTAGATATTTCCAGGAGACCCCCTACTGCTAAAAGCAGTAGGCCAATGTGTGTGTTGTGCTGAAGAACATACAATAGGAGTAGGTGCTTATTAAGACATTAGTCCAGGTGGAATTTTATAATGATAAAAAAAATCAGATTTGTTTAAATAATTGTCATAATATATTTTTATCATTTTTGGGTTTCATTCTTTATTTAGACTTTATGATTGAAAAGCATCTTCTCAGTTAGGTTTCTAATTGTGACCCATCTCCAATTCCAAAAACTGTTCAGTTACTATTTTGTTACTTAAAAACAGCAAATGGTTATTAAAATTTTGAGACTGCTTTGAGCAGTTATTTTTTAACTGAATGAAGTATGCTAAATGATGTAGTCTGTTTCCTAAAAATAGGTATTTGAAATTCATGCATTTAATGTATATTTTATATTCAACATTATTAATTTAGCTTGATAAGGTAGAATTTAACAGGAATGGTTAAGTATATAACCTCAAGAATAGCTGAAGTATTCATAATATAAAAATTTTAGCAACCCTAAGGAAATACATACATATATCTTAAAAGCCTCTTATTATAACCTGTAAATTAATACTTTTGGGCTAATTCTAACATCCAGATTATCTTTTGTGCCTCATGTAAGAGGTTCCAATCAAGCCTTTTATCAATTTTATGAGTAGCATAAGTAAGTTCAGTTCATCTACATATTTATATACTTTAAAAGAGACCAATGTAAACAGTGTCTTATCTGCCATATGTTGAAATGTTTCAGTAAAGTAAAGACATAACTGCGTTGTCAACAAAGATGGCATTGAATTGCACTGTTTTGGAAAAAAAAAGTTAAGTGAACTAGATGCCTGTTAATCTGGTTCTTTAAATATCATAAACAAAAGTATCAGAATGTGTTTCCAAGGACAAAGGCAGAGTTTTCTGGGCTTTGATTGGTTGCTGCCTTGTCCTGTCCCACAGCCATCCTTAATTGGCTTAGGGTAGATTGGAATCACATAAGCAGGGTGACATTTATTACTTTCCTAGTTGTTTCTTTGCACTGAGGCCCGAGATGCCTAAGGAGTAACTGTAAAAGATTTCTTTCATTTCGTCCATGATCTTTGAGAGAGGATCATTCTAAGAAAAGCAGGCATGAGTCTGAATGCGAGAAGAGTCACTTTGCCTGCAATAACGCCAATAGTTCTACAGAAAAGGGTATGTGCCTTTGCCTTTTTTCTTTCTCCCTGTTACTGTGTGTTTATTAATATGTTAGAAACTGGTAACTGAGAGAGGCAATAATTCATTGAGACTATAGGTAATTAAAGGACATACAATTGGCATTAAACTAGAGAAAAGTGCTGCGCTAGGACATCTCTGTTGTAAAACCTCCGTGTAAAAGTAGTTTGTTCTCGATTTCAGGTCATTATGATTTAGAAAATGTATTGAAAGTTTTTTTTTCCCTTTACTGTAACTTCAGACTTTTCTGCCTTTAGTTCGATAGGAAATCTGCTAGCTATTATGTTTTATATTTGTTCACTAAGGGACAGATTCTTTGTTTCACTGTAATTCATAATAAATCCATCTTCATTGTTGAATGGAGTATATAATTGTTTTACTGTTTAAACATATGGCAACAGTTTATTAGCCTCTAGTTTCTACCCATTTCTATTAAGTTTCTGCCTATTTGCTTAAGAAAAACTTTCCATTAAATTTCCCTGTGAAAGGACTTTCTGTTAATTATTAATGAAATCTATCCTTGTATAAAAATACTTTATCTTTTTTTGGTGAAGATTATTTTCATGTTTTTTTCTTGTAGCATGTATTTTATAATGTAGTAAATATGCCATGTAATGTAGCATTTGAGTAAAAGTGCATATAATAAACTTCTTTTGTTAATACACAAAGTAAGAACAATTGCATTGAACTCCCTTTAAGAATAAAATCTGCTGCATGGAAAAGAGAAAACACCAAAACAAATTCTTGGCAGTATTCTTTCTGAATGGCTTCTACAGCTAGAAACTGTAATGTTTATTTCCATCCAAACTTTTAGTAGTTAACTATTAGTGTATTCCATTAAGTCAAAGGTCGTGGTTTAATTTATTTGAAAGTAACAAGTCTAATAAGGTGTTTTTTCTTTTTAAGTAAGTGTCTTTTCATTATTGTTTTAAATTTTTAGGTTTTCAGTTTACTTTCTTATCTAGTTGTCTGTTTATTTACTGGTGACATTTTACTTGGTATTGGAATAGTATGTGATAATTTTGCCCACATTTGTTCTTTATCTTGATGCTTTTCTCTCTCATTTTAAACAAATTTAACTAAAAATACTTTGCCCTGAGCTTGAATATTTTCATTTATACTAACAAGATATTAATAATGACTTATTGGGAGTATTAAATATTATATAGGCATATATCAAATCTATGTTCCTACTTTTGCATTTTTTCTTAGTCAGTTAGAGTTGTACTTTATATGACCAAGAAACTCATCATGTGGTGTTCTTGTATGGTATATTGGTGTGTTGGAAAGGATAGCATCTGAACTACCCTGTTATTAGGCAAGTTAATTAAATTCTCAGTCTTTACTTCCTTACCTGCAAGATAGTTGCTAAGAAATTTTCATTAAATGACCTCTTTAGTCATATTTGTGTCTATAATTTTGTGAATGAAATTACGTATTTTTAATTTTCATAGTTATGGTAAAATATTTAAGTTACTTCTTATTTTTTTAAAGTGTAGCAATACTAACAAAGATGATCTAGCTTTAAAGGACTTGAGCAGTTTGTGTAGAGGAGATTATATATAAAAATCAGCTAGAAAATAACCAGCACTGACTGGTATGAAGCAAAGCAAGATTATTTTGGAAAGCTGTGATTATAATTGATGTTAGGTCTCAGTTGCCAATGGACACATCATTGTGATTTTTCTGGTATTTTTATAACATACTACTTGTCAGGTTTCTATTATAATAATAACATAAGTTTAAATTCCCTAAGCCCAAGTCCATGGTATTCTTTTCTAGTAAGTATACTTAGTAAATATTCAGGTAATTCAGCACATCATTGGCAGAAAGTCCTTAAACTGTTTCTTTATCCTAACAGTTTAACCCTCAAAGGACCATTACCCACTAGTACCTAGCTTATCATTTTCTGCATGTACCACAACTAAATATGACCTTACAAATTAGTACAAATATTTCTCAGAGTTGGGAGAGAAATTTCTAATTTTCCTAAGAAGACCATTACTTTTTTTCACAGGTCTGGCAAAATGTTTGCTTATCCTGTAAGAGTAACTCTTGCAAAATAATTTGTCAGTTCAAACTGTAATAATTTGAAAGGTTGAGGTAAATTTCTGAACATGCTTAATAGTGCTAGAAAATAATATGACAATTAACATGGTATAGTTTTCTTTGTAGGAAGATATAATTTAATCTTTGAAAAGCAAGGTATTTTGGTAGACTCTAAATTGGAAAGAAAGTTTTGGTTTTCTTTCATTCAGTTAGGACTTGATTTCCTTGATTCTTGTGAATCACTGTTCTTATGAATATTTTACTGTATCCATCAGAAATTATCACATCCTCATCTAATACTTTAGATGAATCCTTTAGTTATTTATTTTTCTCAGATAACTAGTAGGCTATGCCATATTATCTTCAGATGAGAAGACTGAGTCTCTTGGGTGTTGAGTGACTTATGCAAGGTCACCTAGAAGGTCAATGTCAAAGCTAGAAATAGAATCTAGGCCTTGTGACTTCCAGTGTGGTTCTCCTAAATATGTGTTACCTCCTGAAATTAAAATGTTAATGAAATTGCCTTATGGTATGTATAATTGCCATTCAACTTCCAGGCTGGAATTAGCTCAAACAATCCTTTTATCTTCCTCTGCACTTCCACCAACTCCCATATGCTCTAGTATAAAATTTATTTTATTCAGAAAGTAATTGTAAGCAACAAAGTGTGTGTGAGTGATTTTGTGTTTATTTGTGTGTGTGTGTGTGTGTGTGAGAGAGAGAGAGAGAAAGAGAGAGAGAGAGATTAAGAAGGAATGAGAGGCAGAGAATTTATATCTGTAACTCTGGATCAGCACAGTACATCAAGAAAATAGTTAAGGTCTAAGAGAATTAGCAAAAGGCTTGAGTATTTAAGGTATAAATTAAGTGCAATATAAAATTCTTTAAAAAAAATAGTTGCAGGCCAGAAGGCCAGATGTTCCTATTCTACATCTGTGGGTACTTTATGCCTCTGTCAGATTAACACTACTTTGCAAATTCTGTTAACTAGCATTTCTAAATTCTTCATCCATATAATTACGAGAGATGCTCATAAATGCACAAGGTCCTAAAGTATCTTTTCCAAAATCTCAGAGAAAAAAGGGATAATTTTTAGAATCTATTTTTCTTAATATTCATATCCTTTTGAAAAGCTGAAATTCATGAGTATACTGTGGATGAGTGATAGATATTTATCAAAAGATCCAGTGCCCCATCTATATAGGCGAATTCTTTATGTTCTTTCATTTCTTTTCACATACAATTAGAATCATTGCTTTGATTTTCAAAAAAATGATTTTGTAGAGAATGAAGGAATATATATCAAAATATTGGTGTTTTGTCCAGAGACTGTGGAGCCTGGATGCATTGCAGTCCCCCAGCTTCATATGATGTCTCCATTACACAACCCTGTTTACTCCTTGTGCCCTAACAATGTTCAGTATTTGCCCCTCTGCACCTCTGCCTCCAGTCTAGAGCTCCCTGACAGCATATAGACAATTCCTGACTCCCTTTTGCTTTTCCAAAGACTTTGTGTCCTGGCTCAGATTCCAGTACCATCCAAATACTCAGTTCTTTCACACTGCATCTACCCTTGTGAAAACTTAGCTCAGCACCAATGGATGTGCCTTTATTATAGCCATGTGGCATTAATTTCATTTCTTTTTAGGATATATAAATTTTATTAGCTGGTTTAAGTGTGCATCACAATACTTTCTGACTTTTCAAATTTAAATTTTAGCATTCTCTGTGTTATCTCATGTAGTTTTTAATATATTTAATACTATTTTTTTTATCTTATTTGTCTCACCACTGGATTTTTACTTTTTAGGAGACTCTTAAAATGCTTTGTCACTAACAGGCTCAATTTAATTTCATAGAACCAGCAAACTTAAATGAGAGAGTACTAAATAGAGAAGAGATTTTCTTTCACTTTACAAGACTCCGTCCAAAGTTAATGTAGCAGCCCCACAATATCCTCAGGCAACCAACCTCCTTGCTTTCTATCATAGCTTCCTTATTGAGATCCCTTTTCCTTATATGGAAAGATAAATGCAAATCTCCAGGCATCCTGTTCACATTCCTGGCATTCAAAATGGGAAAGAGCAAGAGCTTGCTAGCCAGTTCCTTTCAGATGTTATTATGCCACAGTAAATCGGAGCTAACTGGCCAGGCTTGTGGTCACTGGTGGATACAGGAAAGCTGGAATTGTAGGTTCATAAACACCGCTTTCCTCATGGAAACCAGGATTCACTGTGAAGGTAGTGTCCTGGTGGACAACTAGCCTTCTTCTCTATAAGTACTTCCAACTTCTTAGGCATTCAGGAAATATTTGACCCTTGGTTTTTTTATTATTATCATGACAGATGTGAACTATGGTCATGCTATTTGAACAAATGTATTTTATCACTTGTATGGGGAGATACCTAGGGAGAGATACCTAGGTATCTCTAGGTGATACCTAGGGAGAGAGCAGGATTCTGTGTAAGGGAGGCCAGTATAAATCCACAGCTGGTGACCTGAGTTTAAATAGAGACTTGCTTGCACAGTGATCATGGTGTTAGCAAGTGTTTTTATGCTTGTTGACCCAGAATTCTTACTCTTGGTAAGCCTTGATCTTTCTCCTGACCTTTTTAATATCATGCAGTATTGTCTATAGTCATCCTGGAAGATTATCACACAGAACAGTGAATTTTGCATTTTCACAAAATGTCTGCTTACCTGAAAAATGAGTTTTTTGGGAGTGTGGTATTAAGGAGTGGAGATTGTGCATTTAGAATCAGGAAACAGCTCTGAGTTTGAGAACTCTGTCAGTTACTGATGCAGTGCAATTTGGGATTCTGTCGTCTAAACTTTTGAGAATCCATTTCTCTGTCTTGAGAATAATGATATTTCCTCATGGAACAAGTTGCAAGGATTAAATAGAATAAATATTTAGAAGAATTTGACACACAGTAGAAGATCAAAAAACTGTGCATTCCTTTCTTCCTTTCCATATGTGAAATGCCATGTTTTGCTAGTTTCATAAACAGTTTAAAATCTCCCTATTAGTTGAATATAAATTTTGTAGGCCCTCTCCAACTATGCTGGCTATCTAAAAATTACCTTGGAGCTAACCAAATAAACAGTATTTAATAAACAGCATTTGTCCTTGATTTGCTAGTTTCATAAACAGTTTAAAATCTCCCTATTAGTTGAATATAAATTTTGTAGGCCCTCTCCAACTATGCTGGCTATCTAAAAATTACCTTGGAGCTAACCAAATAAACAGTATTTAATAAACAGCATTTGTCCTTGATACGGTGTAGGGAAAGACAATATGCCTTTAAATGTGTGTTCTCTTTGCTGTCTTTGTAACTTTCAAGTGAACTCAATTTGGAATGTTTTTTAAAAATATAATCCAATTATTATGTGCTGAAAAGTATTATTAAAATTTAACAAGTAGATTGAAATATAATTAGATGTTTAGATTATTTCTCCTTTTACTGTTCTAGGGAGCATGAGTTAGATGTCTGTGTTGTATGTTTGAAAGAGGTAAATTTGTGCCTCCTGTTAATATTTAGCAGACAAGGGTGGTGTCAAGGGAATGTTAGTAATAGGATGACAGAGGCCGTGTCACTTTTGATCGTCACTGAATTTAAGTGTCATGTGCAGTGAAGGCACCAAGTTTGTTTACAAGTACTTCCAGCGGAATCAATACAATTAAGAAAAAAGTTTGGGCTCTCTCAATACTGGCCTGTTAAGTGCATTTCCTTAGCTGCAAAACAGTCACACACCAGGTTTTTTTCAGCGCGCACATGCAGTAGCAAGATCACATAAACTTTAAGAGGGAGGCAAAACCTAATTTATTAAAAGACAAATGAGACAAGTGTCACTGAGGGGTACAAGGGAACCCCTTTAGTCATTTTATCATAAAGTCTAGTTTTTAGTTTAATGTGCACATGGCTTTAGCAGCCTTGTGTGTTTACAAAATGGCTACTGCCCCACCTTAAGCTGGATGAAGAAGTTAAGATGGCATCACCACTCCTTTTTTAAAGACAGGTCCACTCACTCCAAGCCAGAAGAAGCCAAGATGGCGCCATTGCAAGATGGAGTCGTCAATCCTTTTCCAAAAACACATTTAAATCTAACGAGGAAAACCAGGATAGCATCTTCAATTATTTTTAAAAAGGCACAGCTCCGGCATTTTTTTAACTCCAACTTTAAAGAGGCCCGGCATCAGCAAAACTTATTTACTACAGCAACACAGCAAGCACTTTAGATGTCTCACATTGGAAATGGCAACACAGCAAACTTTCTTCAGTTTTTAAAGACTTTTAAACTTTGCAGTTTTAGAATTAAACTAAGTTTTTAAGTACCACTTTTTTAAGACAGCTCACACAGGTCACAACTTTCTCAAACATGCTTCCCCAAGCTCCTGCCGGCCCAGGCTGGGGAGGGAAGCCCACAGCTTGCCTTCTTTCCCTGCCCTGCTGCTCCTCTCTGCACCTTCCTTCTCCCTTCTCTTTGCTCTGTTCTCTTCTCTCTTTCCTTTTGTTCTTTTCTGTCTCTTTCCCTGTCTTTTTCTCTGTCCCCTCCCTGATCCTTTTATCCTCTTCTTTTGCAAAAAGGCTTAACTTCCCTTCTCCAAATCTCCCCCCACCAATGCTAACAATAGCTATTTTAATGCATCGACACCAGTACTGGGGGCCACAGCCCCCTAACATTGTGCAGGTTGGAAAGGGAAGACTCTTACTCAAAGTTCTTGATAATAAATGATGACGGTAGGATGATATGATGATGTCCAGGTTGGATTTGCTGTCACAGGAACCCACAACCCTGAATCATGGGCAGCCCTCTGTAGAACCATCTCCACAGCGCAGCTGCAGTGCCCCTCTTCTCACATCACCTCTGCTCATTACACTCACCTCATCTTCATACTTTCATGCCCTTTGAGTTTTCAGTTATTTTCTTTTGCTCAGCACTCAATCTTGCCTCAAAGACACAGTACTAAGTCACGTGTCAGTGTGCCTTAGAGCTCATTAGAACTGTAGGAATCTTGTGGATCAAATTTGCTTTCAAAATGTGTAGCAGTAAACTAATATGAACTGAACTTTTATTAATCAGTTTGTCTGTATATTGTTCATTTTACCCTGTGAGGAACTTAAGGCTCAACACTGATATGCTGGTGGTTTAGAACCTTGTGATAGTGTAGACTTGTTCTCCACCAGTGCTGTGAACACCTGGCCTGACCTCCAGAAGAACAGGGGCTGTGCTTCATATTGTTTTGTAAACTACAGTGCCTGGTCCACATTTGGCAACAAGGGGAGATTAAAAACAGCTGGGCAGATTAACAGTCTTAGACTCTTGCTTGGGGGCTGTCTTAGGGCTGGCTTTTCTGGCCATGCCCCAGCACTGTAAGCCAAATCTAGAAAATAAGAATCTCTTTTTTGGCAGGAAAAAAGAAGCAAGACTTGGTAATTTCAGATATTAAAACCTCTGAAAGGATAAAGATTTTTCTGCTCCTGTAGAATATTAAAAATGCTTGCTCTTAAAATAGTTTCAAAAGAGGAATTCAGAAATTATTTGGCACAAATAATATTGTCAGAAAGTGATTTTAACCTCCTAATTGGACATGCATATTTGAACATCTATATTCAATCATGTTTGTGAAAAAATCAGGAACATTGTTTTATAGTTTCAAAAGGCAAATTAATTTGTAGTTATATAAAATGTGAAGAAAATTAGTTTCATCATTCTGCATACAAGGAGAAAGGATCTGCAGCTCAAACCCAGGAGAGAAAGGAGAAAGGATCTGCAGCTCAAACCCAGGAGAGATTTTCGTGAGGTCAGGCTGATTTTCTCTCTCTCTCTCTCTCTCTCTCTCTCTCTCTCTCTCTCTCTCTCTCTCTCTCTCTCTCTCTCTCTCTCTCTCTCTCTCTCTCCTCCCTCCCCCCTTCCTCCCCTCTCCCCTTTCCCCCTTCTCCCACCTCACTCTCCTCTCTTCCCTCTCTTCCCTCTGTCCCCTCTCTCTTCTCTCTCCTCTCTCTCTCCTAAACACACAGTTCCCTAAACCACTTCCCTTCTGATTGAAGTTTAAGATGAATATATGATTTATCTTAAAAACTCAAACAGGATTTGAAACAATAGCTTTGAACTTTGTTAGTAACTTGCAATTATATTAAGCAGGAGCTCTATAGGGTTAGTAGTGTTCAGTTACAATTTTCAACATATTTTCTTTCTCTGCTTGTTCCTACTGAGAAATAGACTCCCTCTGGTGGCTCTTTTACTGTATGCAATTTTACTGGCAAGTTTGTTGAGAACAGAAAATATGAAAGAAACATCAAGAAAAGCTTTTTTTTATTTTTTCTTAAAAAATCTATGTGCTTTGGGACATGTATGTATTTTTATATGGTATTTTTAGTGATGCCTTGCTTTTGCTGACTATCCGTGTTAAGCAGAAGCTTAGAGCAGCAGCATGTGGGTCCGTTGAGCTGAGTATAAAGAACAAGATTAGGTGGCACACAAAGATGGGCAGCCAGGGCTGCTTCTGCCAGGGTCCAGGAATCCTGGGCCAGTCAGACCCTTCCCAACTTGTTTTACTTCATTTGTTAACTGGGAGGATTTCAATGGTTGTTCACCAAGAACCCTTCAGACCATTAGTATTTTATTTTAGCAGCATTTGTTCCATTTCTTTTTATAGGAATAAGTTTTGTACTTGTTTTTCACTAATATAAATATTTAGAAAATTGAAGGAAAGGTAGTATTACAAAAACAGATAAAAGTCATAGTGTGGGAGTGTTCGGTCTAGAACATGATATTTTGTCTGTTATAAGCATATAAGATAATATCCCAAGTGTCCCAGAAAGACTGAACATAGCATATTTCAGAGGTACTGTTGCACCGCATGTTACAGGAAGAATCATTATTTTATGTGCGTCTCATTAAACTGTGATGGATCATTGATGGCAAATTACCATTCAAGCTTCAGAGAAGTTAAATGTGAGAAAATAGGCTTTCAAAAACCAGAGAAATAAGGTAGCTCCTAAAACTGCTGTAGTTGATGCAGGCAGCTTAAGAATTGCAATAAAGTCTGATGTCATGGGCCTTAGCTGTCTTCTTTTTTCTAAACACATCTCTCACTACCTCTCTCTGACTTCTCTTTCTTTCTCACTGTGTGAACTAATCTTTAACTTTTTTGCTTAGACATGTCTCATGGCTATTCTGGGAATAAATAATTGCTTAAAAGCTGAAATGAGATACTGGAATAACATTGTGTCCAACATAAGCAAAACCAGTGGTTTTCTGCTTTAAATATGAATAAGCATTAGCGCTTGTGAAGATTTTTTTCACTTCAAAGAGGAATTAGTCAGCTCTGGCATCTTCACAGGAATTACATGAGTTTTAAAAACACAGAAACTTCAGAGAACGCTCCTTTGATGAAATCAGTAGAAACATGAGTGTGAAATCTGTGATTTGACTTTCTTTACTTTTCATATTGGATTTTGGTTCTGAAATAACATGTATATATACATGTATGTGTGCACATATGGGTTAGGATATTTTTAGACTTAGGTTTTAATGTTTGCCTTCTTTTGCAATGAAAAATTTAATGTTTGCCTTCTTTTGCAATGAAATTAAAGCTGTTTCTTTTGCCACCACACAGCAGAGCACAGTGAAAGGCCTTCCAATTTCTGTTTCCGTAAAATCAAACCTCCACTTGAGTTAGTGGCCTTCTGAAATTCTCTGGGAAGAAAGGAAATCCTAAGAGGTTGAGGTCAGCAGGGTTTTTGGCTCAAGGCAAGGAGAGCAGAGGAGTAAAGAACAGAGTAGGGTAAAGTAGAGCAGAGGGCTCTAGAGACACCTTCTGTGTCTTCCCTTGCCTCCAGAATGCCTTTCTTCTGGTTGGAAGCACAGACATGACAAGATTTGGCAATGTCACTGATCCAAACTGCCAGGTATGGGCATGCTAAACCCCCTACTATGCCAAGGTTGTGGTATTTTCAGTAGTGACGCCACTCTGAGTTTCTTTGGCCTGCTGTTGGGTGGGAACCAAATTAATACATCATAAAATGCCATCCTTGCATTATAAATTCTTGTCCACAAGGCCTGGAAGAACTGTGTGTATCACACCTGTAAGGCCAGTACTTTAACTGTGAATTCATTCACCTTTTTACCCAGGCATGCCTAGTAATTATCCTGTAGAAATATAACAACATACTAATGCATGCAAGTTCTGAGTTTTGACAGAGGCAGTGTGAGGCTGATTCATTTTGTGACCTTGAAGATTGTTGACTGTCATAACAGAAAGGCCCAGATCAGTGGTGACTTGGTGGAGCTGCTGCACTAGACCCTGAGCCTCTAGTTTTGAATGTGGAAAAAAAAAAAAAAAGATCCCTTGTTTGATTAAGTCCTGGTGGAGTAGATTTTCAGTTAGTTGCAGCTCAAACAAAGTGAATAAATCACCAAGTAGTTAGTTGTCCTTTTTTGTGTATTACCTTATTATCATGTTTTTGTAAAGCTTGACTCTGTGGTTTTGACCCTTTAAAAAAATGTGCTCTTTAAAAAAATATCACTTGCTCTTAGAAATGATCTCCTTTGCTGGTGGCTCCTACACAAGGTGGCACTGATGGAAACCAGAGCTCAGCAAATAAACTCTGGCCTTCTGGTACCTGCACCCCATCACCTGACTTCATCTGTGCTTCAGTTACTTGGTCCCTCTGACCTCAGAAAGTGGTCTGTCTGCTGTTCTGCAGATAATATTTGCTACATCAAGCGTCAATATTTTTATTTATAATATTAATCGCATCCACATGTTCTGCTGTTGCTCATTTTTTCTTTTAATTCTTACACAATCCCAGACTTAAAATGGACCACAGAAGTCACCTAACCCACCTTTGTTTATTTCATAGATTTTATGAAAACTTGCCTGTTTCTCTGGTTCCATATGTGTCTTTTTCTTTCCAAAGAGCTTTTCAAATCCTCTAAGATTTCAGAGCTACTAGTTTGGAATCTCTGATTTTGCCTACTACAAGGATGACTGTTTCACTCATGACTCTGTTTGATTGTATTTGTGTGCCAGACACTCTCCTAACTGCTGTAATATATCAGAAGGGAACTTGTTTGTTGTCCCTGATGTCATGTAGCATGCTGAGTAATGGAGATGATGGATAGTGATTACACAGTTAGTTGCACACCTATATCCATGAATCAGAGGGCCTGGGTGTAAACTGGGATGGTCAGTGAAAGCTTCCCCCCAGAAATTATGGTTTATCCAAGGGGTGGGTATAAATGGTGGAAGGACAATAGAAGCAACTTGTACAAAGACCCTGTGTTGGAAAGAAGTATGACTGTATCAATGACTGGGAAAAAAAAAATAAGTGTTTTTTTCAGAGAGAAGGGAGGGATTAAATTGTAGGAAATTAAGTTGAAAGGGGCCACATGGATGTGGGGTGAACCTTTTTGCGTCAGTCAATTCCTGTAATTCAGATACTGTTTTGAGTTAATATCTTACAACCCTGTAAACATGTATTGCTCCTGCTCAAGGAATGTGTGCTGTTGAGTATCTTTTGTCATGGAGCAAATTTAAGTGTCTTCACTACCTCATTTCTGTAAAGCATGCATTATTTTTGCTCTTTAATATTTGACAGCTAGCAAAATATAGTAGAGGATGGCAATAAGGAAACAGCAGCTTTTCTCAAGCAGGGTCTTTTGGAACAGGCTTTGTTTTTAAAATACAACATTTTTTTAGAGATTTGGAATAAGCAATAATGAATATATTATTTCCCATTCCTTTCAAGGGAACACATTGAATTGCTTAATTCAAAGTATCTAAGGATGTCTTATCTTAGAACACTGCATTCCTTATTTAGAAAAATGCAAAATTCTAATGCTATTCTGACCTCCATGAAAAAGTATTTTACATTATTTTGATACATTGTCTATTTGTTAAAAGTAATAGAGAGAAGTCTGAAACATTATGTATTTGGATGATAACTTTTAAAGGGATATTAGAAATAAGAATTACTTTGGAACCAACTTGAAAGCAAATTTCAATGGACCTTGTTCTTTATTTTGTTATGTAAATATTAACAGTATAATTATTAGATATTAAAAATAAGGAGCCAATTTTTCTGTTCAAAATTTGTATGCTTGTCATCATAGTAAGATCTTTATATTTAAATATGGTACATAAATAATTTAACTAAATGATGAATGCAGAATTTAAATATAAGCAATTTAAAAATTGAAATTTTAAATTTTTCTAAAATAAAAACTTTGCCACAGAAGATAATTTCGTCACAGCTACATCCCTGCTCCCACTTCACCTTTTCTTTCTTTTTAAAAAATGTCTGTCTTATTTATTTAAACATCATTCATGTTCCTTTTTAAAAAAAGAAAAACCTGTTAAGTGATTAACTCTCTTCTAGTCTCCCTCCTCTGAAGAAACTAAGGTTAAGTGGGAAAAGCTATTGAATTGTCAAATTAACTTACCTAGCGGTCCAGTGCCCTC
Organism: Uropsilus gracilis; assembly: GCA_004024945.1. Taxonomy (NCBI): domain Eukaryota; kingdom Metazoa; phylum Chordata; class Mammalia; order Eulipotyphla; family Talpidae; genus Uropsilus; species Uropsilus gracilis. Next base: position 52,594 of record PVHY01000390.1, read on the forward strand.
TTGCCAGGTGATCAGATGACAAGTTTGAGTTTATTTCAGATATGCTAGGATGAATAGTTTAGAAAAGAACTGCTTGTGTCATGCCACCGTATTCCTGGGTGGGGGAGGAGAGTGTAGGGAGGAGAGGACTGTTTAGTTCTTGGCCAGTGCTTTCCAGATAATCTGTTCAGAGAATCAGAATTTCTGTTGATTTTTAGCAGGTTGGTACTAGGTATGCTTTGGGGGTAGGCTAATATAGATTACATTTACTTTCAAACTCAGTATCTTATTTTTTTCCAGAAAATGGCCTTTGTCTTATGTTTTAAATATTATTGTTTCCTTTAGTTTCAAGGCTTAGGAACCTTAAGCTTTTTTTTCTGGACCGTTAACCTTTCCCAGCTGTGTCTACATATTTGATCTTTGTTATGTCTACTGCTGTAGAAAAGGGTTATGCTAGTTTTTTAATCTCTTGCCTCTACATACAATCTAGGGGAGTAGAGGTACAAAACTATTCTGATAAGGATGTCAGCCAAAACAGAGTTTGGCTCCATCCACATTCCAATTTATCCCCTGCAGGGACTACTGTGTTTCTGTATTAAATTTCCATTGCTAGTTGCCATATGCGCTCAGAGCAGTTTTTAAAGCTATAAGCCACCCCAGAGACTAATATTCTTCTATTATCTGGATTACAGTGACTAGAAAAGACTTCCTAAACACAGCCTGTGTGAACCCTGCTGGTTGTGCTTGGGTGCTCACTCTGCTGGTGGGATATTACAGGCAGACCTGTCTTGTCCATGCTTGTGTCTCTTCTCAAGTACCTGCCCCTTGAGAAAACAAAGAAAGCTCCTTTTAGACGTTAGGTTCAGGCAGTTTCTTCCTTCTGCCTTGATCTTTCAGATGTTCTTGTATATAAACCAATGTGAATAATACTATTTTCACCCTAATTTTTACTTAAAAATCAAGATGGGAATTTGAAACCCTTTATTAAAAAGCATAAGTATATGATCTTTAAATCTATCTTTCATTTAGAAGAAACAAAATATGACTATTGTACTCTAATGATTATTAAGACCTATAATTATTAATAGCTCTGCTATTTACTCTTTATGTGAACACAAAAGTTTTAAACTTAGTTTTAAATCTTACCACTCTGTAGATTTTCCTGATGTCCTTTTTCCTTACTTGGAAAGGTTTAGTGCAGTAATTTGGGTAGAGGGACATTAAGGTCTGTAGCAGAGTTCAGGCTTAGGCTGTCTTTCCCGAATTTCCCCTTTTTATTTTAATGAGTAATGCATATAAATAAATAAGACATTTTAAATATCGGTAGCTCAATTGCAATACAAGGAATTTTTCATGATTACTGAATAGCTCTAAGAGATGACAGAGAGACAAGGATTTAGTGTTGTGGAATATCACTCAAAAATAATTTTATAATTTTAGATGAGTGGACAAATGTCAGCATTAAATAGAATTTTAAAACCAAGGTTTTGAAGTGGAATGCATTTCAAAGATTTTTTTTCTCTCAGAATGTGTTATTTTTAAAATGAGTAGATATACCTAGTCCAGAAATTTTAATTTACCTTGGTCTTTAAAATTTATGTTTTTTATTCTTGGTAACTTATTTCTTTCAGCATAATATGAACAAATTAATATCACTTTCTAACTGGTTAGTAAGCTCTTTCATTTTCCCAACATTTGCACCTTGCTCTGTTCTTGCCCTCATCTTACATTTCATTTAGACTTCAGAGTACCTCTGGTTTTTCATTTTCTTACTTCCTCTGACATAAAAGAACATGAAAAATAAGAGACATATTTCTGGTACCCCAGGCAATGGGAATTTACTGTCAGAACATAAAGAGTAATGAGACAGTCAGTATCTTCCGCCAAGTCATTGCCAGCTCTCCCTTTCCTGGCATGACATGTGCAACGGTCTTGCTCATCATTGTTCCACATGACGAAGCAGTCCCAGGGTTGTATCTTCTTGTCTTCCCAGGGAATGGTCATTTGCCTGTGGTTTTTGGATGGAGTACCTGCTGGTGTTTGGTCCAGTCAGGGTTAACCACAGCAGCAGGAATATGTGGATGTTCTCCCTTAATGTACTACTAATTGTTTAGCACAGAGACAAATGCTGAAGGCACATACTTAAAAGAATAGCCTTCCCAGATGTAATCTTGGCAAACTCTGAGGTGCCAGGCAGACCTTGGAATCTCTATGAGCCATATATATTGAAAAATAAATAAACTAAAGTGAAAATTTAGACTGTTACATCTGTTTTGACCATGTATTTTTAATTACCTTTTTTATGAAACTCTATAGCCAACTCAATGACTGAAAGACTTAGAACTCACTAATAGCATTATTGAATCAATAATTACTCAGTATTATTTTTAAGAGAAATTATGTATCTTTTGCTTACTAAGAATTTTAATTTCTTGAGAATTAATGTATTTTGTGACAAAAATATTTTTAATTAGAAGTTACAAATTTGTATTTACTAACATACAAAAAGTTTAATGGTTTCAAAAGGAGTACAGCATTTATTTTTTCCACTGGTCTTTATTAGTCTTTATTAGTCTTGCACTGGCATGGAAGACCCTGATATATGATAATAAATGGTGAATATACAGATTTTTCACTAAAGGAATTAACTAGTATAGTTGTAAACAGAAACTTACCAAATAAGAGTACATAAGAGGGACATATCGCAAAGCACTATGAGTGGTTGGAGAATGTTTCCTAGAGAAAGTACCATGGAAATTAAGGTCAAGTAAGAAGCAGAAATGTGTCCAATAAAACATGTTGATGGTAGGCGGATCACTTAACTTTGTGTTCCGGGTCACGAATACCTCACATGAAACTAGAAAGAATGGGTTACACATATTCATGACATTTGGTTGGCATCAGAGTGGATCTGCTGGTTTGCTAGTGAATGGCATGGCATGTGTGTGAATGGATCCTGGGTTTATGCCATGGGTCCCCCTTCTTAGTTCTCTTCCTACCTGACTTTTCAGACTCTTGCTTCTAACTCATTGTTAAAAATTGGAAATTTTCAGCATTCAGGATTCTCTTTTTTCTTCCTTTTCTCCTCCATGAAACATATCCTTGTTCATATGTACTTTTTACTACCTATAAGTTCCATTATTCTAAAGTCAGTTATCAACTTTGGATCTTACACCCCTATAACCATTGTCATACTTACCATTTCAGTTTCCTCAGTACCACTTTCTGTATGCTACTCCTGCCTTCCTGAATGCTCCAATCCTTAGAACTTTTCAAGCTACTTCTTGCCCCAGGGACCTTGCACAGCTTCTGTTTTCTCAGCCTTGACTGATCTTGTGCTTTCTTCCCCAAGCTCTGCCTATTCATTCTTCAGGTCTTTGTTTAAATAGTGGACATCTTTTGGCTTTCTCCTCACTCTCATTTTTATGACTCAGTGCCATGTGTTTTTTAGCTCCACTTTGTAATTATTTTTAATTATTGCTTTCCCCTCTGGACTTAAATTTCACTGAGGACAGCAACCGTCTCTGTCTATGGCAACAATCAATTAAAACATTTAGCAAAGGATTTATACCTTGAAAGTTTCTTAATAAACATTGTGAGCTCTTTGAGTGAGGGCAACAAGGAGCCATTTAAGAATTTTGCTAGCCAGGTGACCTAATTAGATTGGTTGTTTTATTCTGCTAAAAGTATAGAGAATAAATTGAAGGGGTAGCATGAATAAAATAAGGGAGATAAGTGATGGGTGTTACAATAGAAGCTTATAGTTTTATAGGACACACCTGATAAAACCACAAAAATTCAAATGTTCAGGGTTCAAATGATATTTTTGGAACTCTTCATCTCTTGTATGGTCCCATTTTCTTCCATTCTCTCTTCTTATGAACAACCCCTTCACCTTAAATATCCCCAGCAAGAAGAGTCCACCCTAACACTGTGAGAACAGATAGCAGATTGACTCTTAGTTCGAAGAGTCATGTACTTATATGTAAAATAATCATTATTGCCCTGGAATTCTGGATGCACATTGATCTGTCTGAAAAACATCTTTGATCTGCAGCTGAGGCAGTGGTATGCTAATAAACTGGCTTAAAATTTTTTTTCTTTTTTTTTTGAGACAAGCTCTTGCTATTTTTGCCTGTGGAACCGCAGGCTCAAGTTACCCGGGGTACCACAGACTCAAGCATTCCCCAACTTCAGCTTCCCAGGTAGCTGGGATTATAGGCGTGCACCACCATGCCCACCTAATATTTTTTTTAGAACTAGGTCTCACTCATGCCCCTGACAGGACTTGAACTGTGATCCCTGTTCCCGGCTGCAGCTTCCTAGGCTGCTGCTTACAGGCATGCACCACCATGCCCAGCTAAAATAATTTTTAAAGGGCCTTATTTATAGTGTTTTCTACTTTCTTTTGTGTATGTACTTCATATGACTGATTTCTAGGTCACTAGTATGCAGAGTTCCTGCATGGTTAATGGTGAGCTCTTCAGACCAGTTCTAGAAGTTCCAGGATACAATCCTTGAGCTAAAGGTGCAACTTCCAGAATCACAAAGACTGATGGGAAGAAAAGGATTGTTGCTGGAAAGGACTATCAGAATATTGTCAGGGAAGAAGAGTGGATGCCTATTAACCAGTCCAACAAGTAGTATGTGCTTGTAGCATATACTTTGGTGCCATTCTAACCTATTTTTGATGTCCTGATTTTACTTTCTTTCAGATTTTTTGAAAGGTCTGTCATTTCCTTGAAAAACATTTTAAGCTTCATGTAATATTCCAGTCTGTGAACATGATTTTGTTTAATATTCTTAATTGTTGAATATCTATGTTCAGAGGATTATAAGGACATATAATCTGTACATGATGAACATATCTATGCCTAAAGTCATTTTCCACTTTTAGAACAGATTTATTGACTTACTTTGCCTAAGTGAAATTACTGGGTCAAAGCTACCGGCCATTTAATAAGTACTTTCCAAAAGGATAACAAAATAGTTTTGCCAACTTATATACTTCCTATCTTTGAAGAGAGCAACTATTTCATTTTATTGTCATTAAGCATAACTTAAAAAATTGATAGGGTAGCATGAATATACTTTTAATTTGCATTTGTTTCAATTGCTAAAAATGTTGAAGTGTACATGTTTTTGTAATAAGTAATATTTCTTATTGAATTTTCTTATTTCCCAGTGAGTATATCTTACTCTACTATTGGATATTATTATTGATTTAAATAATATGTAACATACCATGATTAGTTGTGGAAATTCTAGGACAGAGCACAACTTGGTAAATGTTGAGGGAAGTGTTATAATCAAGACTTCCTAATTCTATATAATTTAGTAACACTAGCTATGTTAATAAATAACTACAAATTCACAGTGAGCTAACATAATAAAAGTTTCTTGTTCATGTCAAAGTTCCACATGGGTGTTACTAGTTGAGTGTTTTCCATATAGTCATTCGGGAACAAAGGCTTGTTCTGTCCCATGGAATTCCTCCTCTCTTTAGGTCCTTGTAGTCATTTCCCTCTACGGGGTGGGTAATACAATAGAAAAGAAGACCGTTTGTCAGAGTTTTTTATGTACTAGGCCTGGAAATGCAAAAATTGATATGCTTACACTAAAAGTCAATCCCATGGCCACAACTAATTGCAAGGGGAAAGAAAAACATTTTGGTGAAGAAAATCTAGAGTCTTCCAAAATTCCTATACCTGAAATAGAGAAATAGCTTCCTCAAGTCTGATTTTGTTGATTGCATTTACTAATTGTGTATATCTGGAAATAAAGTACTTGGATTATTTACCAGACTTAAATATGGAATGGAAAAATTTAAACATTGATGAGATACATAGCTTTTTAATAAACCATAGAGTTAGAAAAATGACACTGAATGGCCTGTAGTTTAGAAGAGTGAGAGTTCTTGAACAAAGTGACTTTAGCATATATTATAAACACTTTTAGATAGGTAACATTCACTTAATGTATAAGAAAATTAGATGTATGTGAAACTGTATACGGAATTGCTAATCAGCTCAACCATTAAACTCAACCATAATGATGACTTATTAAGATGATATTTTAAAAATACATTTTAGATTATTTTCTTATTTCTACTTACACAGGTAATTAAAGTATACAGTGAAGATGAAACCAGCAGGGCTTTAGAGGTACCCAGTGACATAACTGCCCGAGATGTTTGCCAGCTGTTGATCCTGAAGAATCATTACATTGATGACCACAGCTGGACCCTTTTTGAGCACCTGCCTCACTTAGGTCTAGGTAAGAATATAGAATCATAATCATATCATTGCTTTCTGTCTCTCATAGTTTCTATAATGTTTAGCAAAGATATTCTTCAGATGTGGAACATAGTCTGTTTTTCTTTTTATCTTTGATGTTGGTGCTTGAAAGACAATGTAGCACCAAAATGAAAATAAGAATAGAACTGCTATACATTTATCAACTTTTTTGTTTAAATAATGACATAAGAAAATTTGCGTAATAAAACAGCATCCAAATTTATGGAAAGATACTTTTCATAATAAACTTTAATAGCACAATGAATATGTTTGAGAAGTTGATAAAATAAGGTGATATTTGAACTACTCTTTGAACTTACTGTAGCACAGACATGATGAAACACTGCTGTAGGAGTACTCGAGCCCCCAAAGATGGACCTTTTGAAGAGAACAAGTCACCATCTGTGTTCTGTGCATAATTACAAGGCCACTTGGGTTCAGAAAACAAAACCACAATGATGCTTTTTTAACAAACAGGGAAACAAATTGTTTATAAGACCACAAGAGACTGGCTGTCTTCCCCCAGATAGTGTTTCCCCAATGTTCTGAAGTCCTAAACTAAAGGCTGTCATCCAAGTTGATGCTGTCCCATCAGAGGGCCTGGAGCTTGTGTCAGATAATAAATAATAGATCAGGATTCAACTCACTGCCAGAGGTGCTCCCAGGTGGGGCTGCTTGGATGATGCCACAGCAGCCCACTGTAACAAGCTGATGATGAAGGGCAGCACAGTTGGCTAGATCAGACAGCAATGCAGTCAGCATTCCTGGGATATGGTGCTGGACCATCAGACACACTGTGTTAGCAGCTCTCAGAAGTGACCCTGACATCAAGTACCACTCACCCATCAACGGTTACCAGTAAGCAGTGATATCAAGGATATCAGCATCTGTCCACACCAGTCTTTGTGATACCAGACCTGGACCCTTCAGTGAACCTATTAGGCAGTATAAGAGGCAAGCCAGAGACAGCACTTTGTCTTTTCTGCAAATCTTTTTGTCTTCTTCTTTCAGAGGTCAGTTCCTCATTCTTATTTCTTCTTCAGAGGTCAGGAAGATTCTTCTGCAGGAAGGGAGTACTTCCCAAGTTGGCTTCTTTCTTACTTTATATCTTCCTTCAAATTCCTCCTTTTTAAAATTCTGACTGGGCCATTTTCAATCCTTGACTGATTGGACCATAGCTCCAACTAGCTCACAGCTCACATCTGATTGGTCCATTCTGAAATTTAGATACCAAACCCTCGGGCCTCTTTACCACCTGCAGCTGAAGGGAGCCGCAATGCTGGAGCTGGCCCAGTGTGGTCCCCTGTTCCTCCCTGCACCCCTGAACCAGGACTGCATGCTCTGGAGTGACCAGGTGGGGGAAACACTACCATCTGTCATCTCTTCTGGCTGCAGTCTGCAGCCTGAACCCCAGTGGGGCCCTTGGCAGTGGGCGGTATAGTGACCATGACATATTGCCTCTAGTGTTGCCCACATGCAGCTTTTGGGGCTGAGCATTTGAGCCCATTGTGTGTGTTGGGGAGGGCAGAGAGGGGGCTCTAGATTCAATAAAAACTATCCACAGTGGTGGTTCTCTCTATATAAGTATATGCCCTAAATTTTTTTTAAAGAAATAAATGATTCCTTTGCAGTTTTAAATCATAGCATAAAGAATAGTCTTTAATTTTTTTAAATTCTAAGTAAATCTCTGAATTTTGGGTGATAGTGCTTTTTCCTCAGTATGTTATAAAGAATTTTCATTCTCTTGCTTTCCTAAGACAGAAATTGGCAATTCATAAGGCCGGAGTTTGGCAGCAATTTTATCTTTTTCTTTTTAATAGATTAATGTTAAAAATTACATTAACAAATAAGTGGATGAGAAATGGTAATGCTATTTGAGATTTTGAAATCTGTTTTCATTTTCTGTGAGTACTGTAACACATCACCAACAATTTGGTATATTAAAGTAACCAAAATATTCTCTCACAGTTCTGGAAGCCATTAGTCTGAAATCCCTATTACTGAATTGAAATCAAGGTGTCAGCAGAGACACACTCCTCCTGGTGTCTCTAGGAGTGACTGTTTCTTGCCTCTCTAGCCTCCAGCATTCCTGGTCTTGTAGTTGTATTACTATCACCACTTCAGCGGTTATGTGCCTTTTCTTTTTCCATCTGTGTCAAGGATCCCTCTTCTTTCTTATAAGAACAATATCATTAAGATGCCTCCTGGATAATCTAGGGTGATCTCTTCATTTCAAAATTTTTGGTTCAATCATATTTATAAAGTATTCCCCCATTTTTTTTTTTTTTTTGGCCATATAATATAGCATTAGTTCTAGGGATTTAGATGTGGATATCCTTTGGGAGGCTAATTGTCAGCCTGCTGTAAAGTTCTTTGTTTTATGTGTCAAAAACCTTTAGCAATAAATCATCAAAATTAAAAAAAATTATTTTATCAGTGACACCTCAGTTATTTCCTTCAATTCATTTAAAGCATAGTGAAAGAGTCTTATATTTAGCGCTGAGTCATTTTCTCTTGCACAGTGAGTGAACAATATATACAACTTTTGATTTTTTTGATGTGTTTGATGACTCACTCCCCAGTAAGCAAAATAAACAGTGCAACATCTGTGCATTGTATCAAAGTTTCTGTTCCAGTATGATACTTATCTTTGTCTTATAAAGTCGAATAAAGATGATATAGTCAGAAAAGGTGTTATTTTCTGAATCCTACAGAAATTTCTTTTATACTCTAGCCTGAAGACTGCTGGTTTCAGTCAGAACCTCAGGGTAAGGACAAAGCCAGATTTTTATAGAGTTCAACAGACTTCACTAGGGTTTTGAACCCCAGCCCCATGCACTCCTCTAATCTTAGTTATCATATACCTACTAGCAAAACCCTCTCAATAGATAACTGTGATTTCTCGAAGGATTTCATTTTATGCTTAAGTAATATCAATCTTAATTAGCATTGTATGTAGTTATTGTATTTTGTACTTTCAAACTATTATTTTGGGGAAATTTTATTTTTTTACTTTTATTCTTTAATAATTTATTTATATATTTATTTCACATCTTTGTATTCCCTGGATTCACCCACCACCTCCCCTCCCTGACCACTCCCACCTATCCCTCAGTTGTGTCCTTTAGTTTGATTATTAGCTTTTCCTCCTGTCCTTTTGTTTGTTTTTCCTATATCCCATATATTAGTGAAACCACTCGTTTCTGTCTTTTTCTTTCTGACTTGTTTCTGTTAATGTGATTTCTTCTAGGTTCTTCCATGTTAATCTTGGGGAAATATGAAAAAGATTTTCTTATAACTTATTTCTAACAAATAGCTTAAATATTAGTAAAAATCAACTCTATAAATCAAGTAACAATTTTCTGAGACCATTGTGAATTATATGAAGAAATGAAATACATAAGTCCTTTAATGTAAAGGCTTAAGATGGAACACTGAGAATTAATTTGAACTACATACTAAATTTGAACTTTCGGGCATCAAATGGTAGTATTATTTCTCAATTACTGAATTTTCTGAAAACTGCTAAAATAAAATCAAGGGTGTGAGAATATTGTCTGATGACTTCATCAGCCATGCATTAGAGCAAAGTTTATGAGAAAGAAATTTAGTACCAGAGCTTCCTTGTAGTCTTTCCTTTTCTATTCAGATTCTATCTTTGAACAGTGAAATGACTGTTGACTTTAATCTACCCTAAAACATGTAATAGATTTATTAATGTCCATTTCTTTAACAATATATTAGAAGAATAGCCAGTTTTGAAGTGCTGTGATCTTCTTCAGCATCAAATTATAAACTGATATGTTTTGAATTTTATTTATGTGTGTCTGTAATTTATATACTCTTGCAATATCTGTTCACTGGTTATATCAGTAACATTTCCTCTATTTTCATGGTTAAATATTGGCAGGGGGCCTGGCTTTTAATTCAAAATCCTTTTCCAGTTTTTCCTAGACCAGAGAAAAACCTTTACTTTTTAAATGCTGATACAAAAGGGGCAAGAGCCTTTTATAAGCTTCAACACACTAGTGACATTTATCATTTAGATACCCTCTTGGCATTCTGTCCCCAAATAATGGGGGGGGATAAAAAAACCCACGAACTTTAAACCTGTCTTTGCCTGCCCCCTTCAGGGTTCTCTGCCCGCCCTCAACCTTGCTGTGTAATTCCAAAGCCAGATCAAATCTTAAAGTAAGCAAGTAAGAAAGTGATTACCTAAACATGGACTACAAGGTAAGCATGTAAAAACCCCAGTTACCCCATTAAATGTGCTACAAATAAACATGAAAAACCCAGGTACCATACCACATATCTAAAACTGTTTTTTTAGTCTCTGGTCACCGCATGTCCAAAATCTGAGTTCTAAAAGCATGTGTTCCAAACACAGGGCATTCTTCTTTTCCTCCTTTTGGCTTTCTCCAAGCATGTGGTCTAAGACATCGTTTTCTTCTTTCAGAGTTCCTTTCAACTTTAGGCAGTAGAAAAACTCCAAGATGAAACAGGAACCAACAGCAGGTCCTCTTAGGCCTCACTCATGGCCTCTATGAAAACATCTGAATCAAACTAAGACAAACTCCAACACAAAGTTCAAATCTCCAAACTCTTTAGACTGAGTGTACACACTCAGTTTATACATATTAAGGCCATGAGTTCACCAGCCTGAACCAAAGTGCACACAAAGTACAGGCCACCTCAGCCATTATTACTGGGTATCCATCTTCCTCCAAAAATGTCTGAGTCCCTTGTCTTCTCAGCCTCTTTTATATTTTTCTCCTTGTTTTCCTGAGCCCTGTCAATTATCTCACATCACAAAAGCCTTGCTTTTCTTTCTCCTCTCCTTCTATCTTTCTGAAAGAAAACTATGAATCTAGTGGAGACTAGCATCCCCACCTTGGCATAGTCAACTTAAGTTTTTCTCACCTAGGCCTGAAACAATCAGGTCGGCAAGTCAAATCTCCATAATATTGCCAAGTCCTTCTGAAACAGGGTAAAAAGAGAATAAGACTTTTTGACTTTGACTTTAACACATAAAGGCCTGCTTCTCTCTACAATGCAGGCTCCAAGCAGTTTGCATTAACAATTACCTTTAACTTCTACTAGACATACCTATGCCTGCTTCTCTTTCTAGGAAGCAGGCTATGAACTATCCACTAGCAGTTTCACTGACAACTTTTATTGATATGCAAAAGTCAGCCAGCTGCTTCTCAGCTCCCAGCTCCAAAATTGCAGAAGAAAAAGAACTTAAAGTTAAAGTTTACACTTTATACTAGTTTGCCTCAATTTACCCTCTTTTAAACTCTCGTGGGTTCTTTCCACCATCCCCAGACTTCTCAACCAAATTACCAAGTCAAAGCAAGACTATCAGTGCAGACTAATTTATTTCTAACAAAGTGATTTCCTAATTACTACAAAAGAAACATGTAAGTAAAACTCCGATTACATTAACATTGTCCAAAACCTTTTCAACATTGTCCAAAAATCCTTTCTCAGATTGCCCAAAAATCCTCAATCTCTCAGTCCTGATCATCTCACCAAAATCAGCCAGTTAGAGTTCATCTCCGCATGTTTGAAGACATCTTCTTTTGGCGTGCTCCTTTTGTGTGCTCCTCCTTGTCTTCCATGTTGTCTTCTCCTTGTCCTCCAGGTCGTTGAAGAAACTTCATGTACTGGACCCAGCAAAGTTCACTTTTTTCTCAGGCCTAACTTTTGCATGGCCTCTTCCAGGCACAAGTCAAATTCAGCAAAACAAACTCCACATGGAGTTCAAATCTGCAAACTTCTTAACTGCCTTTAGCACACATGTGGCTAGCCCAGGTCAGCCAAGGATTGCAGGCCCCGGATAGCCACATGGCCAAGCTCACATGGTTCACATCTCCATCCTACAAAATGGCTGAAACAAAAACCTCAGTCTCAATCTCCATTCCCATCTTTTCTTTTTTTTTATTTTTTTCTCTTTGTTTCAAATCTCTTTATATATTCTTTCTGTTTTCCGCGTTCCAGGAACAGCTCCTGAATTATTACAAAGAAAAAAGCCTTTTTCTTTCTGAAAGGAAATTCTAATTAAGGCCATTCTAACATTTTAGCAGATCTTCCTTGAAATCTGCAATCTTAAACAGGAGACAGTGACACCCAGGGTGGGTAGCGCACCCTATCACTTCTTGAAATTTATAATTCTAAAGGAAAAGGGAAGTAACTCCTATTTTCTAGCTATACCATGTTACTTATCAATGCATAACATCAGATATGCTAATGGCAGATACCACTCTAACAAAACTAGATGGAAAGAAATAGTGGTTTTGTTTTTGTCCCTTAAATATGATACACAACTGCTGATGTCATTTGTCAATAGAATGAACCACTTCTTCAACTTCTGAATCTTCTAGAGTGTGCTTGATACAAAGAACTAAATGACATACTTTATAATAACACTTTCGTGACTAGAAAAGGCGATCTGGATATTATTCAGGAAACATTCTGGACCTCTCTTTGACAAAATATTAAATTTTCAATGATTAGAATTCTAAAAGGAAGTATAGCTGGGTGTGGTGGCATGCGCCTGTAATCCTAGCTACCTGGAAAGCTAAGGCTGAAGATTACTTTAGTCTGTGGTACCCTGGGCAATATTAGCCTGCAGTTCCACAGGCAAAAATAGTGAGACCTAGTCTCAAAAAAAAAAAAAAGAGAGAGAAAAAAAAAAGAATTCTATAAGGAAGGAGGTGCTATTATTTTAAAAAGTATTTATGATGCAAAAAATATTCAGATGACTAAATAGCTGAGACATAGGATTCAGAAGTAAATATCCATAATTTCACAATACTTAGGTGACTCTTATTTTCTTTTTTATCATAATCTCTAATTATACTAAATATTCACATTTGTAAACTACCTTTTCTGTCAACATGCCCTTAAAAATACTTCTTAAATATTATTTTTCTATTTTAGTGAACTCCACAAAAACTGTCACTCAGCCTGCCTTTCCCTGCTGCCTTACTCAAACAGTTTGACAAATATTTATTGACTTCTTTGTACCAAGCCTGTTTTGTGTGGCTATCTTAGGGGTGCTGTAAGAACAGAGTTACTGCTTTTGAGTTTGCATTCTAGTGGGGTGGGAAAGACAAGAGGCACCTAATTGACATTTGTAATCTCTTGGTGGAGAGAAAGAAAAGCCGGGGAGAAGCAGAGTGCCTTGGAGGTGGAAGATGATGTTTTAAATAGGAGGATCCTCAGGCCTCCCTGACAGCATGATATTTTAGTAGATCCCTGAAGCTGACAGGAGAAGGCCTTGCAGTTAGATGGAAGATTATTATTCAAAAAAGGAACAGCAAGTGGAACAATCTGGATGTGACAGTGTGTTCTGTCCAGGAAAACAGCCAAGGGGCCAGTGTATTTGGAGGATAAGTAAGGTGGAGAGAATGCAAGAGGTCTCTCCAGAGCTACTGCAGAGCCCTTAGAGGTGGATCTCTGTAGGTCATGGACGGTACTTGACCTTTATACTGATAGAAAAAATAAGTGGAGATGTTAGATTTAGAAAGCAATATAATCTGACTTCGTTTTCAAAGTGTAGCACTAAGAAAACCAAATTTTTCGTTTTGAACTTTTGAAGGCTAAGTAACTTTGCTTTTACTTCAACCTACCTGTAGCTTTCTGGGTTATTTTTGCTCATCTCTCATTTCTGCTAGCTGTGCCAGATACTGTTATGGTCTGCACATGTGTGGGACTTAGTGTCTGTGAGAAACCCTATTGGCAAGAGCATTATGAATTACGGGATTGATGAGGATTGAGGGTTTTCTGTACTTTAATAGCCAAGATAATCTTAGGAAATATCAGTCATTCCGTGTTGTTAAAAATGTGTTACTCTTGCTTTTTTTCTGATCTGTTAAACATATGCCACAAGTGTCAGGAGGAGCACTGATGTTCAAAATGTGGTAGGTTTTATGAAATCTAAAGATTATTTTCAGGGTGATATATTCTATGGCAAAGAAAGCTCCAATCTTATTAGTATTGTTAATGTGAAAGTGTGTTACAGCTAATATTAAAATGGTTCTATATGTAAACACAGCTTTTACAGGAATTTTGAGAGGTGCTCTTACTACTTAATTTTCAAAATATCCATAATGTACAACTTACTAGTTTGCCTCAATTTGCCCTTTGCAGCTCCAGCACCCTAAAGACATCCAGTATTTCTAGGTGCAGGTCCTTACCACCATCCCCAGCCCTTATATTTTCCCATGCCAGAAACATGACTCTTAGAGTACAGACTAATTTATTACTAAACAAAGTGACTTTCTAATTATTTACTACAGGAAAAAAAATATATATGAAAACTCCAATTACCCAAAAATTGCCCCAAAACCTTCAATCTCTTACTCCTGTTGACCTCACTACTTGTTCAATCTTGAAGCCAAGCCGGAACCTCACAAGAGCAGTGAGGGAAAAAAATGCATTGAGAAAAAAAAATGTAGGCATAGCTATCACGGGTATCTGAAAAACACAGATTAAGAATAGCCTAAATTCAGATAGGCCTCTTCCCCCTTTTATTTTAAAGTCAAGCAGACTTGGAGAATATTTAAGCAGACTTAGTGAATATGCTAATGAAGGGTCCTGAGATGTTGTAGCCCAAGACCCAGATGGGAAAGGGAAGTATGAACCCCACTAGGAGAGTGTGATTGTGAATTGGGGACTGGGGCCCTCTGTTGATGAAGAGAGAGGGAGCAAGAAGAAGGATTAAAAAAAAGGAAGGCAACAGATAGGGGATATATGATTTTGGATAGGGGAGCAGAGAGCTAAGGGAGAGCTAGAACCTGGAAACTGGCATCAGATGAGAAGGACCCAGGAGCTGAGTGCTTTGGAGCTTCCCTACCTCTCCAGCTCTTAGGCCCTTGAGGGTTGAGAGCTGTGTGAAGGCAGAGGAGGAGAGGTGACCCTGATAAGTACAGAGCCATGGTGAAACTCAGATAGGCCTGCCTTGGAGAGACCCACCTGAGACCCACCTGTGTTTGCTGGATTCCTCTGGTGATAACTGGAATGACTGAGGATCACTCAAGGACATAACCAGAAGTACTGGTTATGTACTTCCAGAAGTACTGTTTGTAACCAGAAGTACACTAAAAACTAAAGTAAGCCCAAGCAGTTCGAAGTGGGGCTCTATTCCATTTGGAACACTTGTGAGGGTGTGTACTCTTTTAGTTTGTTTTTCCAGTATCTGTAAATAAACCTGTATGCCTATCCTGGTCAGTAAAGTTTGACCTCTGACCAGCTGCTGTGTGCAGGGGGAAGAACCCTTAGTAAAAATGAATTAAAAGGGGTTAGTCCCTATTTCCCAATAACAGTCCTACAGAGTTTCACTAACACATGCTCCAAGAGTATGGCATCTGTCTTTGGCATGCTTCCACTTCCAAGCATGTAGATGAAGACGTGATGGCATGTAGTTAATGGCGTGTCTCCTCTTTGCTGTGTCCTCTTCACTTTAGGTGGTAAAAAGAAACTCTGAAGAATAGGAACCAGTAGCAGATTCATCAAGACCTCCTCATGGGCTCTCCAAAAAACCTTACCTGACTTTGACACACACACTCGCCTTACCCATGCTAAAACCATGAGTCCACAGGATTGGGCCTATGGCCGGGCTGCCCACCTTGGCCATGCTGCCTGGACTTACATTTTCCTCCCCAGAATGCTAACCTCAAAATTGGCTCATCCCCAAAATGGCTGATTCCAAAATGACTGAGCCTTCCTCTTTGTTTTCAACCAATATGTATACCCTGCCTTCCTGCCAAGTCTTTTGTAGGCAGGTATGCTAATCAAAGTACCAGCCAGCTCTCAAAATTTGCAAGTCTATAGCAACAAGAGAGTAGTTCTTTATCAAAAAATGTATCAACTCTGCTAATGACACTCAGGATGGGTAGGTGACCTGCATCAGTTTCACCTCACCATAATCAGCCATCCAAATATTCCTGAGATCCTGTGGTTAGTTTATCTCTATATCATTCTCTCTCTCTATCTCTCATGCATGTTGCAAGTATAAACTTGAATCTTAACACACAAAAATATTTTCATATGACTATCTTTTTCAAGGTTCAACTTAGTTCACTTTTAGCAGGACCAACTATTTTGTCTGAGTAAGAGGATCACATTAGATATGACTTATCCTTGAATTTGTACACAACTTGACTAACACCATGTCATTTGGAACTTTAAAAACAGTATCAGTATTTCATATCCTTTGCTCATATTTAATATATGCTCCTGAGAATTTTAAGGACAATAAACCATTAAAAGCAGCTAAGTAACCTGATCTGTTATGAATCTCTGATAGGTCTCGGGATCCTATTCTGATGAGGTTCTAGTTACAGGCACAATTTTATAAATGTTGAATTTAAAATATCAGTATATCAGCAATAATTCTCCCTCTCATAATACATCAAGTTTTGTAACTGGTATGTTTTCCTTCATAACCACTGGATGTCACTGTAGTTCCCTAGATGGATTCCTCTGCTTTATAACCATTGGAGGGGGGAGGGGGGAGGGGTGTGGGAAGAGGGGGGAATGGACTTGAGTTTTAAGGCCTCTGGAACTTAATGGAATCCTTGTTTGTCTTGCTCCCATTTTGATTCCTAATTGAAGCCATGGTATGAAGCAATAGCAATTAACACAATACCTCAAGCACATACCTGTAGACTCCTCTGGTAGAGGAATTAATTGTGTTTTAGTGTCATTGATAGGGGCAGATGAGATTTCCATTGTGAATAACTTTGTGGAGTGGCTTTAATAAGCAAAATGAATGACTGGAGGCTTTTAATGAAACTATTTTTATGTGTGCTGCTAAGCCCATGTGATCTTTTTAAGAGAGAGTAATGCACAGTGGCAATGAGGGGGATGCTTCATAGCACCCTGCTAAGAAGCTGCTCCTTCACATTTTTTCTTTTTTATAAAATCTGCACAAGTGTTTTTCCTGTTTTCTGGGGCTGGTATGCAGTTATAGTTTCTGTGCTATTTGTAACCTCACAGCCACCAGAGTTGTGATCAACCTCATCAACTGCAAAAATAATTGTAAAGCCTTTAGGACATGTGCACTGTGCTTTCTTCTGTACTGAGATTCATGTAGCTCTGAACTGAGTTTTGAGGAGACATAGTGGTCTGTTATCACTCCAGGATTTGAGATGGAGAAAATGAAACCAGCAGAGTGGGAAATGCCCATAACTAAATCTGCCACCAGCT
This sequence comes from Uropsilus gracilis, assembly GCA_004024945.1. NCBI lineage: Eukaryota > Metazoa > Chordata > Mammalia > Eulipotyphla > Talpidae > Uropsilus > Uropsilus gracilis. The sequence continues at coordinate 70,083 of PVHY01000390.1, forward strand.
CAAGTTGATTCTTCCTTCTTAGTATTCTTGTAGCTTGAATTCTGGTCTCATCATCTCTCTTTTCAGGTATTCCGTTAAACTTGCAAATGGTCCTCTTGCCTCTGGTCATAGCAAGGTTATGAATGCAGAACTGATTCCCCTGGCTTTAGAAGACAAAGTTCTTTCCTGGGATTGTGGCACTTGTGGCCTGAAAATTATCTCTTATATTGCTCCCTTCTCTCTACCTAAATTATCCACTAGAAAACTGCCTGTAGTTGCCTGCAAGCCCTACAGCTTCTATTCCTTGGTTTCCATTCTCATGCTGCTAGGATTCTCAGGAAATCCTTTCTTACCCATCTTTTCCTGACTAAGCAACCATCTAAGGCTTACTTGAAATTTTAGTTTAAAATGATATACCTAGTAGCTGTTTTCTAAAAATATCAATGAAAATAAAGTAAAATGGAACCAGCTGCCCAAGTGGACTGACAGCTAACCTAGTGCAATAGCCTAGAGAAAGAGATGAGAAAGAAAAGCAGTTTGGAGGCATTTACACTTAGCCTTGCCTCAAGTTGCCCTTTATATTTCTGCAAGCAGAGAGTGAGACACATCTGCCTCTTCCATATGAACAGCCCCTAGGTGCAGATTCCTATAGCTCAGATGCTGTTCCTTGAGATCATCAGGCTATTCACTGCCCTCCCCCCCATTCTCATACATCTCTTAGGAACTATAAATCTTGACAATACCAGAAGGTTCAGGAGTGATAGTGTGGGAGGTGAAACTTCCACAAGTACGCACTAGAGGTGAAGGCTAGATATGAAAAGCAAGCACACTGGAACAAGAAATAGAGATAAGTATATTCAAGGAAGATTATTTACATCTTCAATTGGAAAAGTAAAACCTAATGGTATAAAATAATAGAGGAAAGTTATAAATTATACTATATCTTATAACATGTAATGTTGTATAGATTTTGATCATGTTTTTGCAGTTCTTTCTTTGAAACTGTGTGGACAAATGTGTGTGTATAAATCCCCTTGCATGCACACACATATATACTACATATATGTTTCCTAAATTTTGTGAAAAAAAAAAAAAAGAAATATACACTCATGGAACCAGAGGAAAGGCAAGAAAATATACTGAATTATACTAAAAATCACTTATTCATGAGTGATCAATAAAAACATAAGTCGTGATTCCCAGCTTCAAATTTTCTGTAATGAAAACATAATATTTTTGTAAAAATAAATAAATAGATGAAAAGAACTAAACCTAATTTTAAAAACTTTAAAAAATATTTTTAAAAACTTCTTTCTAAAGTATCAAGAAGTTAGGCCAAGTATTTCTCTTCTGCATCGCTCTTCTGCAGCTATCTTAATGATGATAATATTATTCAAATAATAATATATTTTATTGAATAATAATAATTTGTTGAGACCTGGGAATCTGTGTATACATATCTGTGTATACATATGATATACATATCATATCTGTGTATACATATGATATACATATCATAATTTAGGATTTAGAACAAGTAAATTGGTTTTGAACTACATCATCCTGAACTGTAAGGAATTTATAGTCAAAAAATGGAATATAATTTACCTAAAAGGAAGAGACTTGGAAAAGAAGTCTCTTGTCTGTCATTTCCAGATGGAAGTCATGCTGAATCCTAATAGGATGCACTGGGTAAGAGAATTTATAGAAGCTGTTTATAAGTTCTTCAGGTATTATACATCCATCAGCTTGAGATAATATACATGTAAACACTTGTGGAAAACTCAGGCTTTCTATGAACCCAAGCTGTGACCATTGAATCTGCGTTAATATGAGGACTATTTCAATTTGTTAAAGTAGGATCCACAAGGCCTTTAAAAACCCAGGGAGCTTAGGTTTATAAGCAAGCAAGATTTTCTTCTATTGCACTTGGGGAGATGATCCTGGAAGTGGCAATTTCCCAGAAGATCTTGCTGGTATTAAGTAGTTTTTTTCTAGGTTAAGAAACCTTTAGAAATTGAGTCCTGCTTTATTCTTTGCTTCTCCAGTTTTTGTTTTGCTTGGTCAGAGGCTGTTCATTTTTATCTGAAAATAAGATTGACAAAATGTATGTAGTTTCTACCTAGCACGGAGAAGGACAAGGCCCATTTGTCTCCTGGAGTTTCCTGTAACAAAGGTATACAAAGAATTGTTTTCTGGGCGAATTATAGGTAAAAGCCACTTTTGTTTCTTCTCTTATCAAGTGATGAGAAGAGTAAGGACTCCGGTTTCTATTTGAGCCCCACACTGTACTTTCAGTAGATTCAGCGAAGAAATCCAAGCAGAAGGTCACAGGTGAACACTTTCCATTCTGAGAGGATTGAGGTTTTTTAAAAGACTTTGAAGTTAAATCAACAGTTTCAGAAGAAACTTCTTCAACTTTTTTTCTTAAAGAAAAAGTTTCGGAAAATTAAATAGAAAACAGAATTTTAGATAGTTACTATTTTTGGTAATATTTCATTTTATTCATTAAGATTTCACTAATATATCAGAAGCAAAAGTAAATCTTCAGGCTTGACTAATGTACCAGAAACAAAATTAAAACTTGTAGCAATACGAAGCTTCTGTTTTGAAAGAAGGCTTTATTTTTACTCTTTTTGAAGACTTTCTTTTTGAAGACTTTTCTCCTTTTTTCCTCTTTGGTTGCTCTATTAAAAGTGTTCTAAGAGGGCTTGTCTCCTATTTTTCTACCCACTCTAGATACTTGTACATTGATCATTGTGGTTCACTTTACAATATCTGAAAAATACTTCAGAAAGTTTTTTAAAAATAAACTCTATCTGTGAAACTTGAAATACATTGTCCTAAACTGTAAGGAATTTATATTAAACAGATCAAACTAGTCAAGAGATGGATTATCATGTACCCAAAAGGAAGAGGCCTGAAAAAGGAACCATAGATCATTTACAGATGGAAATGTATCTGTGAAGTTTTTTTTTTTTGTTTTTTGTGTTTTTTTTTTTTTTGAGACTGGGCCTCACTATTTTTGCCTGGGGCACCACGAACTCAAGCAATCCCCAGCCTCACCTTCCCAGGTAGCTGGGATTACAGGTGCGCGCCACCATGCCCAGCTATTTTTTTGGTACTAGGTCTCACTATATTGCCCTGAGCAGGATTCATAATGGTGAACCCTGGTCCCCACAGTGGCTTCCTAGGCTGGGCTTATAGGCATGAGCTGCCGTGCCTGACCCTTGTATCTGTGAAGTTTTAATGGTGTATTTTAATATTGTATTTCATGTGTTTTATGGCTCTGTCTTAAAGATAGGTCTTTAAAAGAATCATGATTAACTTATGTAAAAGTTACCTGAGGTAAAAAGAAAAAAAAAGTTATCTGGGTTCATTTCTTAAATGTGTTCTTCCAGAGGCATTAGAAGGAATCCTTTCCTTCTGGTGGCTGCCATCACTTGGTGGCTTATGGTCATGCCACTTGCTCTGTTACTTGACTCTGTGGTCACATTGCCTTTTCTTGGTGTCATATCTGTCATCTCTGTGATGGGGATACTTGTGAATGAACTTTGAGGTCCTCTGTGTAATCCAGAGTAATTCACTCATCTCAGTATCCACCTGCAAAGACACTGCCTGTAAGGTAACATTTACAGCTTCCAGAGGTACCAGCGGTAAGGGCCTGGTATCTTTAGCGCCAGTATTCAGCTCGTTGCAGATATAAGAATTAAGCACAATAATAGAATGGGTCTCATAGTGAGATATGCAGAGCTAGAACTTCATTTCTATAGCTTGAATTTCTAACTGAGTTTCCTAAACATATTCAGAGCTGACAGTTTAATCTTTTATTATTGCTTTATGAATAGTTGTTAGTCTTGTTAGGGGAATAGTCAATTCAGGTTGCATCAGTTACATACAGGATTAAAATATTCCCAATTCAAGACTCAGGGTTATTTTCCCTTTGATGCTCTGGTGAAGAAATTAAGTCTCAGAGAAAGCATTTATCTAACTCTTGTCTGAGTCTTTCGTGTTTTGGAAATTCTTGCTTCTCATAGCATATTGTCTGTACCATAAAGCCCTTAAATTTCATGGCCTTCTTTTAACCTTTCAGTGTTTCTTCTGAGGAACCTGGTGCTATTGTGGATCTCATTCCCCATTCTGGGATGCTGCAGTCTCATCTGCCTGAACCTTCCACACATAGATGTTTTCCTATCTTGCCAGATGCAGGACTTCTATTTAAGGCTAGAGGTGTCCTTAGTACACTCTGGTTTGAGCCACATATTACCATTAAAGTTATGTGGAGTTTCACCATGAACTCCTCACCCTTAAAGCATTGGAAAATGCCTGGAGATGGAACCACTGGGTTCTACAGCATCTGCTTACAATCTGACTCCCCTCAGTCTCCGCAGTCACTATCACTAACCAAGCCACTTTCCTGGAGGACAGAGGGTAGACCCCATATAAGACAATTGAAGATTGCCTAGATATGATTCTCCACAAGCAATTATATTTGTCAGAGATTGATAGTCTGCTTTGAAGCACAAAGCAAATAAAATACATCTTTGTCATCCCTATAGTGTATCTTGAGGGCAGAACATATGCTATTTCTTTAGTGGTAGAGAGAGGTAGTGGGTGTAAAGAAATACAAGTGGATAAAATAAACAAGCAAACATCTTGCTTAAAACTTTGTAATTTTCCACTGCAGTTGCAATGAATATAGATATAGTACTTTGTATTTACTGTCTTTAGTAATGTGAAATTGTTTCATAAGCTTGAAAATAACCTGCTAGGTTTCTGTTGGAAGTAGACAAAAATAAGGATAGAAAGACTGTTAAGGATACAACTTCATATTCAATATCGCATTGGCCACTGGATCTCCCTGGAAATAGCTTTTTATTTTACATTTATTCATGGTAATTCAACCCCTCCAAAATGCTTAGGCTAAGAACTTTGGTGACTTCTTTAACTGCCCTCTCTCTTTCACTCTGCATCGTATTTACTAGCAAATCTTGTTGATCGTACCTTCAGAATTTATCCAGATTCTGGCCTGGGCACCATGGCACATGCTTGTAGGCAACAGCTTATGGAGTCATGGCAGAGTCTGGGGATCACAGTTCAAGTCCTGCCTGGGGCAACACAGTGAGACCTAGTCCCAAAAAATAGCTGGGCGTGGTGGCGTGCACCTGTAATCTAGCTATCTGGGAAGCTGAGACTGGGGATTGCTTGAGTCCATGGTATCTCGGACAATGTGAGCCTGCGGTACCACAGGCAATATTAGCGAGACCTAGCCTCAAAAAAAAAAAAAAAAAAGGAATTTATTCTGATTCTGCCTATTTCTCACACACACATCCTGTGTTATCACTTTCATCCAAGGCTGCTGCTTTCTCTTCTCTCCAGCTTTCTGTCTTTTCTCAAGCCATACTGCTTCCTAAATTCCCTCTCTCTGTCCCTCTTGAAAGAAACCTCACTTCAGTTTCCCTTCTGCGAGTCTCTACCCATCAGGGCAAAATGGAACCCTAATGACACATTACAAAAGTGGGGTCTTTGACCCCCCCAGTTTCACCAGTAAGCTTTTTAAAACCAGATTTTCACTTTGTCAATGTGATCCAATGAAAATCATGTTATTTCTCTATTCAGAATGACTTCTCTCTTAACTCAAAGGAAAAGCCAAATCCTTGCTGTGAGCTGCAGGTCTTTATCCATTCCCTACTCCCATCTGCTATTTCTCTAATATCTCCTGGTATTTCCCACCAGCTCAGTTAGCTTCAGCCACATTAATCTTGCTATCCTTCGAATACACCAAATTTGCTCTACCTCAAGAGCTCCTTCTAGGTGTCTGCTTGGCTCCTGCGCTCTTTTCCTTTGGGTGTTTTTCTAGGCCTTTCTCAAGACCTACTTTCTCAAGGAGGTCTTCATTGGAAATGTATTAAAAATGAATTCTTTTCCCCACGCCTTCCTTCTCCTTCCATGCAAAGTTTTCCTTCAGTGTTTATTGTCCCATTAGAATGACAACTTCACTAGGTAGTAATTTTTTTTTTTTTTTGAGACATAGTCTTGCTATTTTTGCCTGTGGAACCACAGGCTAACGTTACCCGGGGTATCATGGACTCAAGCAATCCCCAGCCTCAGTTTCCCAGGTAGCTGGGATTACAGGTGCGTACCACCACACTCAGTTATATTTTGGAACTAGGTCTTGCCACGTGTCCTCAGTGGTACTTGAACCCGAACCAAGATCCCTGACCCTGGCTTACTCAGCTGCCACTTACGGGCATGCACCTCCACGCCTGGTTGGAAGTAGACATTTTTACTGAGCAGGGATTGTATTGATACAAATGTTTTATCAGGCTTATTGTAATGTTAGTGTCCAGATTGGATTGGAAGAATATGTTAGAGATTTGAAGATTAGTTATGAAAAGGTGATGGTCTAAAATAATATTAGCAATGGAAGTGGATTTATATGTGGTGGGGGTTGGGGACCAGAGGTGTTGCTTGTATGAGAGGAAGGAAAGATCCCTGATAACTGTGGACAGCAAGAGTATAGGTTATTGGAGTGTAGATGTAGAGAAAGATATAATAAAGATAGGAAAATTTAGAAAAAAAGCCAATTTGAGAGAGAAAAAAGGATAGTTTTGTTGTGCTTTCAAGGTTAATTTTTTTTTGGTAAAATACACATACCATGCTGTTTATTCATTTTTAAGTACAGTTCCTCGTACAGTTCAGTGGTGTTCGGCTCATTCCTATTGTTATGTAGCAGTTACTATCACCCATCTCTAGAACATTTTTATCTTGTAGCAAAATTTTACCAATTAAGCAAAAGTTCCTCATTTCTCCCCCTTACCTCAGCAACCACCATTCCATATGAGGTGTTAAAAACAAAACATCTGAATAAATTTAAAGATTTTATTGGCTTTATGCAAGGATTTATCAATCAGCCAGCATTCCATCTAGCTATAGAAGGATGGTCCCAACAGTTGTACAAAATGGAAGGTCCCTCAGAAAGAGGTACAGTTGTCTTAATAAAAATAAAATACAAAAGGGAGGAGCAAGGTCATTAGCAAATTAAAGGAAAGTTTATTTCAGGCAAGGCCACCATCCCTTAGGGGAAGCAGAGAGAAATACCATTATTCAGATAACCCTGCAAGTGTTGATCAGCAAAGTCCAGGTTGATTGGTTTAAAATTCCACTTTTGGGAGAGGCTAAAGCTACAGTTAGGATGCTCTTGTCTTCATGGGACCTGGTCTAAGTGACTTTGTAGTGGAATTTTGTTTTTGTTGATAAGGAAATTATAGAATACCTGGTCTATGTCTAATTTTACACAGCATAATTCCTTTAAGGTTTTCAGCGGTGTTATAACATGTATTAGAATTTTATTCCTTTTCAAGGATAAGCATTCCATCATATGTTATACTACATCTTGTATATCCAGCCATTTGTCATTGGACATTAAGATGTCTCTACTTTTTAGCTATTCTGAATAACGGCAGTATGAACATTGGTCTACCTGTATTCATTCCAGTTCCAGCTTTCACCTTTTTGGGTTGTGTGAGTAGAATTGCTGAAGTTATTCAATATTTTGAGGAAGCATCATTCTGACTCTAACTTTAGACAAACCAAGGTTGAGATGGTGGAGAATCTAGTTTTTAGGACTGGAATAAGAATGAAAGCAAATGTAACCAGAGATTTCACATCAAGGAACTTGACAGACCTGATGGCTGAAGAGGAGAGTTGACTAGTTCAGAGAAAAAGTATTTTTGAGCCAAGGCTGCATCTTAGGAGGGAGAAGTGAAATTTGGTGGGAAAAACAGGCAAAACAAATAACCAAACTTGCAAAGAGGAGTAGCTGCCCTTGAAAGCCAGCCACATACCAGGTTCTTCCCAGCCTGCTCATGCAGTAGCAAGACCACATAAACTTTAAGTGGGAGGCAAAAAATGAATTTACTTAATAAAAGACAGATGAGACAAGAGTTGCTGAGGGGTACAAGGGAAGGGAACCCCTTTGGTAATCATCACATAGTCCAGTCCTTAGTCGAAAGCGCACATGGCTTTAGCAGCCATGTGTGTCCACAAAATGGCAACTGCCCCACCTTAAACTGGATAAATCTGTTAAGATGGTAAGATGGTGCTGCCAGTCCTTCTTTAAAGACAAAACTCTACTCCCTCCAAACCATCAATATTGTTGTAGCATATATTCCACTGTGTGCTTTTATATAGTTTATTCATTCTCACATTGGTAGGCTTTTGGGTAGATTCTTTCTTGGGACTGTCATTATTACACTTGCTATGAATAACATAGTTTCTTTTTACAATAAAATTTTTGGGTGGTGTTTTAGCTTACGATTGCCATTGCTTATTTCATTTTAGTGCCTTTCCTACTGTTTTTCCACCCTTCCAGTTATTTTCATTGTTAATATAAAATCTATTTGCCTGAATGTTAGTTCTGAAAATATGAAGTGCCATCTGAAGTTAGGCTTCTTCAAAAATTATGTGTTCTTCCATTTTATTTTTACTTTAAAACTCTTTGTTTTAATATTTCTCAACTATCTAGATAATGTATTTTAAATTCGTATTCAAGCTGTCAAAATTTTATGAGGTAAATTGTTTGACCTTGAGGCAAATATTTTAATTTTGGGATCATTATGTTGAAGGAAAAGAGCAGCTTCCATATGCATAACACAGATTTATTATCAAATTTTTAATTTGCATAGCAATGAAAGGAGTTCTGCATTAGCAGAGAGTAAATTATAATGTTTTGTATCATTTTTCTTTCAGCTTGCCATCAGCACTGGTGTAAAAATCAATTCTACTAATTCAAATTGATGAAGATTTTATTATTTTGGTGTTTTCAGAATTGAATTGAAATTTACTATATTTATAATCTGTCTGTGTCTACTATCCATCCATATACCTGTCAACATAATTAGTAAAATATTTTTTATAGAAAGAACAATAGAAGACCATGAACTGGTGATTGAAGTGCTATCTAACTGGGGAATGGAAGAAGAAAATAAGCTATACTTTAGAAAAAATTATGCCAAATATGAATTCTTTAAAAACCCAATGGTAAGTGAAACTAAATTTTATTTATGCTAAAAGTCAGTATTCCTAAATCAAATAGAGTGTTAAAATCAATGTTAATCCAATAGAAAATAATACATTTTTTAAGTCACTAATATAATACTTTATTTGGTAAATTGTAGGTAAGATTATAGTTCTTTAAAATCATAATCACATTTCTAAGATTGACAATGACAAGTCAGCATCATATATAGAAGTTCAGATGCAAAGATGAAATATTTTTTTAATCATAATGGCAAAGCCTGAACTTATAGAAATGGATTTGGATAAATTATTTAATTTGAAAGTACTAAGAAACCTAGCTTTAGAGAACATTGATTTTCCTTTCTTCTTAGAAAAAAAAAATTATACTGTGCATTTGACTTGGGCAATGAATTGTTAGACATTTTTAAGCAGATCCCAAAATATTATAGTTTAACACTAGATTTCCCAGCAGAATTTAGGAAATTTAAAGAGAAGATTTCTAAAATTAAAATAAACTGATAACTCTTCTGTAGTATTGCAACTTTCTCAGAAATTTAAGTTTGACATCAGTCTTGCTATTTCAAGTTATTTTGTTTTCAAAGCAGTAATTACTGAGCTAAGTAGAAATGAGATAAAGATCAGTGCATTATCTAGTAAATACTACTTTCATTATCCTCTTTAAAAAGAAAGTAAATGTATGTCACATTCTAATGAAGATGAGGGATCTGGAGAAGTCAGAATAGCCTCTGGGCTCATTATTTTAAATTGTTTTTGTCTCTGCAGCTGTACCATATTTTTACAATAAGTTTTGGATAATTGGATTGAAATGAAGCTTTATGAAAAATATATGATACACACCATAATAGAATATTTTCAAACCCTGAAAGACCTCTTACATTTGCTTTTTATTTGAACCTATTAAAAGAAACTTAATGGGATGATCTTTAACAAAGGAAATAAGATTCCTAAAAAAATTTAATAGAATTTGAAGGGAAATTGTTTTCTTGTTGTGAATCTTTATTAAAAGCAAGATGTTAAAAGTCATATTTAAAGACATGACTTTTGTTTATTTTATTTAAACAAGGCTTTGTCAACTTAGAATGGAGGTGATTTGATTATATCTGGAGATGTTTTTGGTTGTCACAATTGGGGGGTCAGAAGGGCTGCTGGTGTGTAGAGGCCATGAATGCTACTAAACACCCTACAGTGCACAGAAAAGCCTCCCACATCTTAGGCCAAATGCTAGTAGAACTACTATTGAACAACCCTGTTCAGGTGGAAGAGTAGTAGAATATATTTCCTAAAATTTATCATAAACATTATTTAGAGGAGTGTTTATTAACAATACAGGATCCAGGACCTAAGCAGACCTGCTGAATCAGTCACTCCAGGAATGAGGCCTGGCAATTCTTATTTTAAACAATAGGTAAATTTATAAATTTGCTCAATAAATTTAAATAAATCTGGACAAACAGTAGGTGCAAAGACAGGACTTTTAGTCCCTTACCCTTAGTATAAGTTTTGGCTCCTCAACATTGTAGGCAGTTACCTTACACATTTTCATTATTTCTCAAAGCCCGTTTAAAAAGTTTGACCGCTTAGTTCTTTAGCACCTGCTGTAATGGTTGCAGAATTTAGTCAAGAGTTATGAAAGCAAGCAGCTGTGCACTCAAAGGCAGTGTTTTGTAATTTGAGGCAAATACATAGCCCCATGAGCTTATTTAAGGGTATTTGCTAATCTTTGGGGCCTATGCACCACAAATTTTCAACAGTGATTTAAAAATGTTGACTTTAAATTATTATATTGATCATGATGGAATCTTTGCTAGCCTGGATTTTGGGATAATGTAACCTGTATCTTTTCCTCAGTATTTTTTTCCAGAGCATATGGTGTCTTTTGCAACTGAAACCAATGGTGAAATGTCCCCCACACAGATTTTGCAGGTAAAATAAAATTTTAATTAAAATATGTAAGTAATAACACCATAAGTGGAAACTAAAGGTCCATATTTATACATGGTCAGGTTTTGCAGCATTATGCTTTACAATGATTTATTTTTATTTTAAGTAAAATCGAAAAGAAGATAGAAAAGTAAAAGCCTGGATAAGGAATTCTGACATAAATAAAGCCCTTTAATGACACTTTCTTTCTAGTTTTGTCCAATGGTTAAAGGATTTTATGTGTTTACAAAAAGTATGTATTGGAATCCCCTGGCTGTCGCGGCTCCCTTGGCAGCGTGGAGCAAAGGGGGGCAAGCCCTCCGAGCTGGGTGAGCCCCAGAGGGGGTGTGGGGTGGAGGTTATGGCCCAGGGGAAAAAAAATGTATTGAAACAGGGTAAAATGAAGACTTTTTGACTTTACTTAACTGTTTACCCCTATTTGCTTGCTTCTCTTTCCCAAGCAGTTCCTTTGCATCCACCTTTAACCTTAACTGGATATTTTTATTTGCCTGCTACTTTCTACAAAGCAGGCTATACACTCTTCATTAGCATTTTTACTGATCACCTTTACCATTGATATGCAAAAGCCAGCCAACTGCTCTCTGCTTTTAGCTCTAAAAACTGCAGAAAAGAAAAACTTTAAAACACAGTTTAAACTTTTCATTCGTGGGTTCTTACCACCATCCCCAGCCTTCTCAACCAAAATATCAAACCAGTGCAAGACTATCAGTGCAGTGCAGACTAATTTATTTCTAACAAAGTGATTTCTAATTATCCTAATAACTACAAAAGAAACATGTAAGACTCAGAATACTTCAACATTGTCCCAAAACCTTTCTCAGTATTGTCCAAAGTCCTTTCCCAGATTGCCCCAAAATCCTCAGTCTCTCAGTCCTGATCCTCTCACCAATGTCTAGACAGAGTCCATCTCCAGACGCTTGAAGACTTGTTTCTTTGACTGCTCCTCCTTGTCTTTTACGCTGTCTTCTCCTTGTCACCTTCAGGTAGCAGGAACTCCATGATGTCGAACCAGCAAAGTTCACTTTCTTCTCAGGCCTAACTTTTGCACAGCCTCTCGCAGACACAAGTTAAACTCAGCAAAACAAACTTCAACACGGAGTTTAAATTTGCAAACTCCTTAACTGCATTTAGCACACATGCTGCCAGTCTGGGCCAGCCAAGGGTTCCAGGCCCTCGGTGGCCAACATGGCCAAGCTCACATGGCTCACATCTTTACAAGATGGCCGATTCCCATCTCTCCCCCACTGAACCTCTCTCTCTATCCAGTCTCCATATTCGAATCTGCATCCAATTTTTTTCTTTGTTCGCACACTCTTTATATACCCTGATTTCCCACCTTCCAGGAAATCTGTTTCACCTTGACTATTTCACTTCTTTCTTCCCCCTGCATCTCCCTGAAAGGAAATTTTAGCTAAGGTCATTCTCCCATTTTAACATTACCTGTCCTTGAAATCTGCAATTTTAAACAGGAGACAATGGGGGGGAGGGCACACCCTATCAGTATCATGAAGGAAACTTGGAGTTTTGCTTTGTGATATGTTAAAATGACATTAATCTTCATGAATTAAAATTTCTAATAAAGTGTGGACATTTTACTAACGTATTTGGTGTGAGTGTTTATAGTTAATGACTTCAGTCCTATGTCTAGTAAAATAATGATTAAGTGAAAGAAAAAGATATCATCTACTTTATACAATATTTACAGTAGCTCTGATGGAAATATTTGAATAAAGATGTGAAATATTTTTAGCAGAATGAAGATTAGTTCATTATTTAATTAAAAATCTTAGTTTTGCATGGTCGAATTCATTTCTCCCAAACTGAGTGACTTTAGGTGATCATTTTCTGAGACATTTTCATTAAAATAGAAGCCTGATTTCAGTCACTTTATCTTAGATAGATTGGTGGATTTCACATCAGAAGCTATGCCATTAACAAGTTAATGTTGATCAATGTCTCTTTAATGTTTGCTGTTTTTGCTAAGCACCAGGCAACCCTAGACCCACTCAATAGTCTCTGATCTTTAATAAGGAGAAAACATACTATTTCCAGTTTTAACTGTGACATTAAATATAAATAGATAGGCTAACCCTTCACAAATATTTTTTTGTTGGTTTCTTTTAGGCTATTAAATAGATTAGATTTTATTTTTGTGCTTCAGAATATTCAAAAATCTGATTAATTTCAAGAAATTTTTCTAAAGTCCACTTCTATGCTCCTGGGTTTCCACAAAGACACCCTGCCAGGATGTCAGGGTAAATGGCAGCAGCAGTGTCCAGACACCCTCTCAGGTCTTCCCGCTTCTCACTGGATGGTGACAGTGCTGTGTGTTGCTAGTTTTCTTCCACTTTATTCCATAAATTCTCCTAATAGAATTATATTGCTTTAATGTTAAATTATAAACAAGAAAAAGCAGAGCTTTGGAATCAAATAGTCCTGCATGTGCCCCTGACCCCTTCTCTCCACTGAGGCAATGTTTCCACTTTTTAAAATGTTTCTTCTTTTCCTAGTGTGACCTCTGTGACTCCCTTTTTAAAATTTAATTGGTTTGGTTTAATAACTTGGAAAGCACTCAAACTAAAAAACTGACTTTCCTGTTTTGCATGTCAATTAATAACTGTGGCTCATTAAATTAAAAAATTTAAAGTAATTTACTTGAAAAACACAAATACCTACTACCAATATTTCCCTGAGTAGCCTTTTAAATTGTTACATTGTTTAAGCGAATAATTTTTCTTTCAGTTTTTCCAGTTTGCATTTGTTTATTCATGTGGCTTCTACTTTTAATGAAGCACTAATGCATTTCCACTGTCTTATTAAGGATGCTGAACACAGGCACTTAAATAGAGCTATTCCTTTTCATTTTCCTTTTTCTCACAAACACATGCTCCCTCTTTCAGTTAATTATTACTATGTAGCAAACTATTCCAAACATTAATGGATTAAGTACCCACTCACATTTTGCCAACAAGTATGTGGGTCAGGAATTTGGGAAGTGTTCAGCTCTGGGTCATCATTGAGGCACATAAAAAGGCACTCTCAGGGGGAGTCAAGCAAACCCTCACTTTTCACTACGTGTGCCTTTATTCTTTGGACTTTCTGTCTCTGTTTATATCAGTGTCTTGTCCTTCAGGACTTTTCCAATTGCATTGGACTTCTTACTATATAGTGATCTCAGTGTAGTCACATTTCATGACACAACTGACTTCCAAGAGTTAAGTATTGAAAACCATTCATTCAGTTAAGGACTCCAACTGGATCAGCCAACTATTACTTCTGCCATCTTCTGTTACTCAGAGTATTCTCAAGTCTTGCTTATAATCAAAGGAGAAGTAGACGTCCTTTCTAGGTTCACTGACAAGATTACCTTCCAGAAGAGCATGTGAGCTGAAATATATTGCTATTCACCTCGGAAAACAGAGCCAGCTATACCCACCACAATTAAGAATCATGGAGGACAGAGAAGAGATTGTTTGCTTCACCCTCATCAAAGGGTGGATTTGACTGAATAACCTTAATAATTAAATAATTGGAGTCAGTATTCTAGTCTTATACCAGAATGAAGTTGAAGCTAACAGGTAACCTACTGTGATCTCAGAAAATCATAGAAAAGGATGAAAACTAACAGGACTTAACTCTATAATTAAGTCAAACTTTCCAAGTGAAATTCCAACTTGTGTATAATTTTGGTGTTTGGCTAAGTTTTCATCATTTAGAATGTATATTTTGTGAACATTTTCATTTGTAACTTACCTCAGGTTTTGAAAGATTTCTCTTGTGTCATTCCCATAATAGTATATAAATAGTATTGATGATTAGATTTTTAGGTTTATATTTGAAATCTTCACAAGATTGTTATTAGACTACACTATCATTTATTCAAAAAGTTTGAGAGTGGTGAATTTTTCTTCCAGATGTTTCTGAGTTCAAGCACATATCCTGAAATACATGGCTTCTTACATGCAAAAGAACAGGGAAAGAAGTCCTGGAAAAAGATTTATTTCCTTCTAAGAAGATCTGGCTTATATTTTTCTACTAAAGGGACATCAAAGGTAAATTGAAATAGCTGTAGTATATTATGAATTGTATATTTGCTGTAAATTAAAATTGGGTCTACTTTATTATACTATTACTTGATGTTGAGGGTTGATCCTCCTTTTTTTATTCCAAACATTTTAATAATGTGTTAAAAAACTAAATATTCGGCTTTGTTTTCCACTAATTTCAACATATATTCTTTGATGGAAACTGGGTGCTCATAATTCAATACCACATACCTTGCTCATTTCTTCCCTCATTGTTTCATCCCTTCTCTTTGTCCTAAGCTGCAGATCTTGAGGCCTAAATAAGCTACACTTCATTTTGACATGACCAACTCTGTAGATTTTGCCTACTTTTGGGCCTCAGTTGATGTTGACGCACCTAGTAACACCCAGCTAAGTGTTATTATTCTCTAATTCTGTTGTGTGGTATTAGTTTCACCCCCTTAACTAGATTGTAAATTCCTGAGGGAAGTTACTATGTTATGAACAAGTGTGGAAAGGTGGATGTATTTATCCATGTGTGTACACCATTATACATATATACTGGTATATCTAGTCATATCTACATACACAATGTAGATTCCACGTACATGTATGCAGTCACTTAGATATCACTTATGTATGTTAGTTCCACAGTGCTTAGCATTATGTAGTCTGTGTTTCTGTGTAGTCTAGAAGATGTCAACTATGTTGTTTGGTCTGTTTTGGAAGTGTTGACATTTAATGCAATTCATTGATAATTTTAAGTATGACCAATTTGTGAGTTTTCATGAGGTTATTAATTTATTTCATGCATCTGTTGTTAGAAACAACATTGTTGATTCTTTATGGGTAAGCTGTCATTTTTTTCTGACTGCTTTTCAAATATTATAATCATTAGTGTTCAGTAATTTTTCCCCATATATCTGATATTTTCAAAATATTCAACTAAATCATGCTTGATTCTTAACATACACATTCAATTTATAAATTCATATTTTCCTCTGATGCTGGTAATATACATCCAGTGTTATTTCTCATTCTCATTATTTGATTCATTACATTTCCTGTAGAATTTTCTGTCTAAGCTATTTATGGCGCCAGATGTCCCTTTGCTTATCACTGTCTGATACCATTTTCTGCCTCTGCCTTTATCTTCACATGACTTTCTCCTATTTCTCTTTGTATATCTCTCATAGGGACAATTCTCACTGAATTTTGGGCCTACCAGGATAATCTGAGATGATCTCATCTCTTGATCCAACTTAATTCCACCTGCAAAGATTTTTTTCTAAAAAGCAAAATATTCACAGTTTCTTGGTGCTAGGGCAGATACATATCTTTTTGGAAGCTATCATTCAAGTCACTACAGGAAGCCAGTGAAAAATTTTGACAAAAGAATGAAATGACCAAGTCCTAAGAAGATTAGTGTGACCATGGTAGGTTAATAATGAAGTACAGAGAGAAAGAGTAAGGGCGGGGGGGGGGGGGGGGGGGGGGGGGGGGGGGGGGGGAAGCAAGGGTGACAGAGTCAGGGCAAAAGGAAAGAGAGCAAGAAAGAGAACACACATACACACATTTCATTATTCCAAGATGGAGGTGATTGAGATATAAGATGTGCAATGGAGAAAGAAAGAGATACATGCACAATTAAATGGCAAATGGCCTAGCTGACTATTCCTTGTTGTTACTGACTGATAGAAAAGAAGAAAATGTATTTAGAGAAAAAAAATAAAATAAAATAAACAAGACTTGAATATTTGCCAGAAGGTCATTGTCTTAGAAAAAAGAAAAAAAAGATGAACTTCTAGATACGTTGTGTTTAAGGGTAATGTATACAAATGTTAAATGTCCAGAACATAGTTAAAAATGGAGACCAGACCAGATATTTAAGCAGGGGTAAAATAGAAGGTATGACCTGGAAGAAATTGTACTTGACATTTCCTATTTTCTCCAAATATTGTGGTTACTTTTTTCCCTAACATAATATTTTCCTTTACTGCTGTGTGTGGATATGTGTTTCTTTGGGGTGTTTGTGGTGGAGTGCTTCATGTACTGAGGCTCTACAAATTTATTAACCCTTAAAGAATCTTTCATCTTTCATCTAAGTGTTTTAAGTGTTTATTCTAATATTCTATCATATAGATGCATTTAACTATGTTTTTTTTTTTTTCTTCAAATTAGTCTGTCTGATAAAGATGGGACAGATACTCATTTTTATAATTAAGGTTTTAGACTTTTTTTAAAAAAGGAGTTGCTCTTTCCCTAGTGTTACTAACATCTTAAATGACTTGTGCTGCAGTGGGCTCTGGAGGTACACTACGTGGGCACTTTGTGGTGGGAGCCTTGGGTAACAGCACCAGAAACGGGGGAGGGAGTGATCTTCTATCTCCAAAATATAAATAACAGTGTAAACCAACATTCCCTTAATAAAAAAAATAATGACTTGTAGCAGTTTATTTAAAGAAAATCGTTGCTGGATCATCTTTTTACTTTTAACAGAGAACAGTAGTTTCTAAATCAGTAATCATGTTGATCTCACTGTCTGTCCAGTGATTCTTCACTAGCAGATATGATAGTGTATCTTTATTTCCTTCACTTAACCATGGCCTATTATATTTTTATTTTTTTCTTCACTCCCTTTCCTCTTCCTTACACATTCTATAATCAACCGGTTCTTTTTCCTTCCTCCAGACCTATGCTTTTATCTTTGCAGTGATCTTCTTTACTAGACAAAACTGTAACATCACATCTCAATTGCCAGTCCATCCCTTTGCTGGCCTCTGCATACTGTGGCAGCTGTGCTTCAGTAAATAATACCCTTCTCTCTCTGCCTATCCCAAATGAGCCTGCGTACTATATAGTCTATATGTGAAACTAATATTTAAATTCCCGCTCAAAAAAGGAAATTTAGATAACCTCAATTGTATATAATTACGTAGGTTTTCTAGTGTCAAATATTTAACCTGGCAAAGAAACCATTTCCTGTCCTCTTTCTAATGGGTAGGGTTTAGATTTATTTTACTTTTAAAGATGTAGATTGCATGAAGCTAGGTAGTCACTGCTGAAAGTCTTAGCAACCTGCTTATGACATATTTACAGAGAAATGTCTATCCTCTTCTCCATCTGCCCCTTAAAATCACATGTACATGCTTGGCTTTTGCTACCCATGCTAATTCATCTTGTAGTGTGTCATAAGCCCTGATATCCTTTCTGTAATGGGATAAAAATCAGTCAAGAGTAGAAACCCATCACGTTTCTTAATGCCTTTCAGTATTTCTTATGCTGTTATTTTCTCACATCAAAACTACTCAGCTACATTGACTTCTATAATATCAGTGGACAGCTTTATTCCATTTTCACAGAAATCTGCCCTTTTTTTTCACTAGCAAATTTCTATCAAATAATAAAGTTTTAAAGACCTTGACAATAAGATTGCCTTTCTTCTTCATTCTCTATTTCAAGGAATTGAACCTGGGTCTCTGTTACTTTTCTTTCCTGACTTTTTCTCCTATGGAGTTGGGAACAACAGCCATTCATTGGATCAAGTGCTTAAGCACAGTGACATACTGAGAAATGGTAACATACACAGAGACTCTTGTTCTGGTCACCAGGGATGAAAGAGTCTGCTGGCAAATGACAGAAATTCTTTTTGATTCGGATTTGCATGGGTTACTCAAGAAGCTGAATGTTCTGTTTTCAATTGTTGTTATTGTTTCTGTAAGCACTGCTTCTTAAAGTTCAGGGCATATGAATCACCTGGGGTCTTGTTAAAATGCAGGTTTGATTCAGTAGGTCTAGGGTGGTCCTAAGATTTTGCATTTCTAATAGACTCCCAGGTGTCCCTGCATATTGCTGGTCTGGGACAACGTTGCTAGTAGCAAGAATTTAAAAACAACTACATTGTGGTCAGTTTTGGTTATACCTTCAACCCCAGAATTAAGCACTTCCCCAAGTTATTAACCTATCACAGAATAATATGATTGAGTGATTTCCCATGACCAGCTCTAAATCTCATAGATTTCCCAAAGAAGATTCCACTTTGCCTTGAAGCAGACAAATTTTATTACAAGGTAATTTCTTTGCACTCCTTAATACTGCCTTCCTTCTTTTTATAAAGAAGATAATCTTGCCTCCTGTTGTATTGCTTGTTGTGTTCTTACACGGTACACAAAAGGGAGGGGTTAACGTTACTGAATGAAACAGGAGTCACCATGTTTCTCTCTTACCCCCTTCTTACAGCTGTAGAAGCTAAAATCAATTTTCTTCTCTTTGCTGAATTACCATTGTTTGAGACCAGGATGAGGAAATGTTTCCAAAAGCCATTCTTTGCTAGATTCTTTTCTTCAGATTGCTTGAAATGGTGGCTAAAAGAATGATTTTAAAATAGGATTTTTTTTTTGTTTCTTCATTGGAAGTTATGTTATAAGCAAATTATCACCTCTCTGATTAAATATTATATCCAGCTCTTGGTTATTTAAAGCGATGGCGAGTTGATTTGTCTTTACTTTTGTTCTGTGACATTATTTAGAGTAACTTTTGCCATGGTGTTATGTAATATAATAGAAATTCAAAAGAACTAGTGTGAAAACAATGTGCATTTCAACCCTCACATATATTTTTTTTAAGGAACCACGGCATTTGCAGTTTTTCAGCGAATTTGGCAATAGTGATATTTATGTGTCACTGGCAGGCAAAAAAAAACATGGAGCACCGACTAACTATGGATTCTGCTTTAAGGTACAGGCTTAGTATTTTGATAGATGAATAAAGCAAGCATCAGCTTTTTAGGTAAGCTTGAGTTTCTTTTGATTTCGTTTAAAAAGAGGCAGCTTTCTCTTATATATAGGAGAATTTTAGTGACTTTTATTTCAACAGGTGTTACCTTCAAGATATGCATTAACGATAAACAATGTGCTGTGGCCTTCTAGCCTAACAAAGCAGGAGGGCCCCGAGACCTGAAAATGCTCTGCGCAGAAGAAGAGCAGAGTAGGACATGCTGGGTGACTGCGATTAGATTGCTTAAGGTAATCTTGCTGCAGGCTTGAATTTCTATTAAATGCTGTGAGTACTGTAGAAGTTTGAAAGTATATGTATTTCAAAAGGCAAAAAGATTCAGTATGAATCTGTGTTGGTATTTGAGAAGAAAATCACCATCACAAATGTGTGTGTGTGTGTGTGTGTGTGTGTGTTTTCTAAAGCTAAATGTTTGCTGGGTAGAGTAGAAAAACTTAATATAGTTATCCTTTGTGTGCAGAGTAAGAGTTCCATTTTTAGAAATGTGTTTTTTTAATTTTTGGATTAGTATTACCTCTATAGCAAGTATAATTGATCAGAATGTCTTTGTGTTTTAATTTGCTTTTTGAAAATATTGATTGTCATATGAAATAGATTTGAAAATGTGCCCACCTAGTTATGTTTAGTGTAGTTGTTTTATGTTTCATTCAGTATTTAATTTTTTCTACTTTAACAAGTAAAATCAAATTATTATATAAATCTTACTACAGGCATATTATTAAATTCTGATCAATAGAAATTACAACCTGTATAGGCATAATTGTTACTGATAATTTTGAAAGAGAAATGTCCTAAAGGTAGATAGGACACAGAACTAATTTATTTTAGTATGTATAGGAGATATGTATTTATTTTCAAAATGTGCATACTAGTAAATGTAACAGAGCTTTAAGTTTTTAGCTATATAAATTCTTAACTATTTCTTTTTGAAGAAGGGCAAAATAACTAGAATTACTAGTTGCCACACTAAGGTTAGAAAGAAGTATTTTTTATTTTGATGTATTTATTTTTTTGAGACTATGTCTTGCTATTTTTGCCCATGGAACCACAGACTCACGTTGCCTGGGGTACCACGGACTCAAGCAATCCTCAGCCTCAGCTTTCCAGGTAGCAGGGATTACAGATGTATGCCACCAAGCCCAGCTATTTTTTTGGAACTAGGTCTCACCAGGTTGCCCCAAGTGGGGACTCGAACCGTGATTCCCCAGTCCCTGCCGCAGCTTCCTAGGCTGCCATTTACAGGCATGCGCCACAATACCCGGCCCAGAAAGAAGTATTTTTAAATTTTTTTTTAAATTGAGGTCAAATTCACATAATTAACCGAACTACCTTTTTTAAACTTAGTACATACAAAACTTAGTATGTAAAAAACATTTAGTACATACAAAATTTGCACCCACCAAAACATTTCCAAGAAGAAATTCTGTATCTGTTAAGCAGTTGCTGCCAATCCTAGGCAACCAACAACTGGCTTTCTGTCTCTATGAACTTCTCTATTTGTATATCTCATAGATGTTAAATCATATAATATGTGATCTTTGTCTCTGGATTCTTCCACCTAGTATAATGTGTGATCCATCTGCATAGTAACATGTAACAATACCTTACTTCATTTTATGCCCAAATAATAATCTATTTTGTCTTATTTATTCATTGGTGAGTTTGAATTGTGTATAATTTTTGGCATGGATGCTACTATGTGCATGGATGCTACTATGAACATGTGTGGACATGTGTGTGTTTGGTTTGTTTTCAATGTTTGGGGTATATAACTAACAAAGGAGATCCTGAGCATGGTACTTCTTCTGTGCTTAACTTCTAAAGAAATTATTAAAATGTTTTTTTGTGGAGACTGGACCAATTTATATTACTGCTAGTAATATATCAGAATTCCAGTTTCTCCATACCTTCAACACTTCCTGTTTAAAAAAATAATCATCTTAGTGAGAATGATGTGATATTAGGAAAAATTTTAATAAATGGTTTAAAAGAAGCTTTTTGTCTAACTAAAATTTACTTTCCACTGTTATAGCAAGTAGACACCATGATTACCTTTTTATAAGAGATTTGCTTATTTCTCAAATAATCCTCTATTTCAATGATGATCATTATTTTGGTTTCAACAAAACTAAGAAGTCTGAATCTTTGAAGCTTTCACAAAAAGTAATTGCTTCTATATTGCTCTCCTTGTCATAAAATGTAAAAAAAGAAAACTTTAGAGTTTCCTTGATTGGAAACCAGCCAATCACAGGAATAGAAACTGAGGGCTACAGATGTGCATTGGAGTCAACTACGGGTTTTTTAAAGGCCTGTGTGTCCCACCCCCATCTTTGGGGATCCTGATTAATGACTGAGTTCCAGGTGTGTGTCTGAGAACCACTGACATTCGCCAGTTCTCTCCTGTTATGTGTATATTGATATTGACACTCTATGGAAGACTTTGTCCAGTTACAGTTATGGATACAATACCTTGAAGCCTCTGATTTTCTCTCCCCTTCAGTCAGAATTCTGGAAGACAGACTAGGCTAGTAAAGGAGATGTTCTCTAGTCTTATTATCCAAATATTCTTCCCTCCCAAAGTCAATCAACCAATACAGAAAGAAGTGGTAAGCTCACCACTTTCTTTAATTGGTCCTTTCAGTGAATCTAACATACCAACGATTTTACTAAATCATCCAATACTTTTTTTTTATAGTTAGCAAGAAGAGAATTAGGACAGTGCAATTATAACATGATACTTTATGTCACTTAACTCTATTTTCATTTAATTTAGAGTTATTTAGATTTATAGACCTAGCTTTTATTTTCAGTTTTGTTTATACACACAAAATTGTGTGTGTGTGTGTGTGTGTGTGTGTGTGTAAAATGATTTGAGATATCTTTAGAACTTGTTTAGTATTTCACATCTGGCCTTTCTAAATCATTTTTGTCTTGGTATGGTAGATGCTTTTATTTTCCATAGATATTACTGCTTTATGCCATCAAGAGTTTTGGGGAAGCAGAACTTCTCACACAAATGGTCTGCCACATTCTGTGAGGTTGTCTTTCTGACCTCCCTTATGCAAAATTGTATGCTAATGATCTTAATCCCACCAACTTTGGGAAATAAGTCACATCAGCCACAGTGAATATAAGATGTAGTGGATTATGGGACAAATTCATAGTTGTTAAAATTTGAAAAGAAGTGTGTGTCTAAGCATTAATGAAATAACTAAAAGGTTTTTTATTCCTTTCCTATCCGTAACGCTTGGTTTGTGGGAGGCTCACATTTTTATTTCTCACATGATATTTCTCAGAGCCTCTTTAAAGTCATCAATGCCCAGTATAAAATGTTCTGTAGTGTTTAATTTTCTGTTGATTCCACTAATGCAGTGATTTAAACATACTTCCACTGATGTAGTGGTTTAAAACAACACATTTCTAACCCTATTCCTCATTCATCTGCATGACCAAAATGGATTTACTGTCCTAGAAGCAAGAGGTCAAAGGGTTACATTCTCTTCTTGTGGCTCCAGGAGGAAATGAGTTTCATCACCCTTGTCAACCAGTGAAGACTACCCAGATATTCATTGGCTCTAGGCCCTTTCCTCTTCTTCACTTAAAGCCAGCACTATTGAACCTAATCTCTTTTTCACGCTCCCTTTTGTTCCATTCTCTCTTTTATACTCTTCCCCTTCTACATATAAGCACTCTGTGATTACATTATATTCACCTAGAAAATACAGGATAATCACCTCATTTTTTGATGACCCTTACCACCATCTGGAGCCTTAATTCCTCTTTGCCAGGTTTCCTCACATATTCACAGGTACTGGAGTTTTCTGTAGGGGACATTATTCTGCCTGCTATCCATGTTTTCCATGTTCCCTGTTGGTTTCTATTATGGCTAAGCTTTTTAAAAAAATATTAATTGTATATTTTTATTTTATTAATTAAAATTAAAATGTTTGTTTCATACATTACTTTAGCCCCCATAGTTGTCCCTCCATCATGTAACCTGTGAAACATTCCTTGTGTTCAGCCCTCCCTTGGTTTGGCCCCTCTTTCCTTCCCCTCCTTTTCTAACTGAGGCAGACTTTTTAAGAGTAGGTTGGAAAGGGAGTCAGGTGTCAGTGTGGACCTTTAGCCTTTGGCCCATGAGGAACTAAATATGAAATGGTTTTAAACAGAAAGGTGATAAGATCTATTTTATACTGTCAACTATTCAGCTACATAGAACCAGGACTTTCTATAAGGCACATTTGGGACATTTTCATAGGGAAGTGAGCTGGTTTCCCCTGGCAGTTTCTTGTCTGTGGGGAGCACTCCACTTGATCCTTTAGTCCAACCATGCCCTCCTGGTTTTGGAGATTATGTTTGATCGTTACTTTTGGTTGTCTGTTGTGTTTATCATTGGATTTAGTGGCTGGGAGCAGGAAGAAACTACTCTGTTAGGTTGGCAGTGCTTCTTTACCTCTCCCAAGAATTTGGTCTTTTGTTTTATTTTCATGTCCCTTCCTTTTCCTTATACACATAGACACTCTTCATGTAGCATCAGATAAAGATACTGACGTTCTCTTTGAAAGAAACCTGTTTACATAAAGAATTATAGAAAACCTGAGGCTTAAGAAAGGGAGATTTATTTCTGTAGTGTCCCAGTTGCAGGTTTTCTCCTTCTCTTCCCTTCAGTTAGAACTCTCCTAAGCTTTGCTCCCGAAATATTTTGGTTGCTTATCTCCTCTCCATAGGACAGAGAAATGTTAAGGTGACCCAAGCCATATGCTTCAACCAGAATTAAATGATTGCTAACGGCCTCTGGAAGCACAGTAACAACTACCTAACACTACAAGACCAGGGACAATATATCTTTGAAGAAAACAGTCTATTAGTAGGTAGCAGGCTTTTCATTGCAGATAAATAAAAGGTTGGCAAATCAGCATGCTTGTGAAAGGGTCGACTGGAGATTATTGTACCTTCTCCACAATGAATTTGATTAGGAGTTAAGCTCTCATCTTTTATAAGTTGTTGTGAGCTTAGAGTTGATTTAAAATATGTTTCAGTAGATCCCATTAATGTCAATCAAATCTTAGAAAAATAATTCTTAAAAGCTGAGAGATAATTGGATAAAAAAGTCAACACAGATAATTCTGTGGGTTTGTGCTCTTGTTAAAAGCAAAATCTGGAAAACAGTGAGTCCCTTCACCACCCTCTGATTTTCTGCCTACTTACTTAAGTATATCTACTTAGCTATCATTGTTTTTAAGGAAATAGTCTTTAATAGAAAAACAGCTTTGTTGGAATGTTTAAATAGAGTTCATCCTAAGAGTAAGATTGGATTCTAGGGTGTCTCTTTAATCTGTTGTATAGGTTCTACTTTGAAGTCTTTTTTTTTTAAATCCATGGAATGTAGAGAATTGTTGAGTGTAGTCAAAAATGGAAGGAAAACCTGTTTGTTCAATGTGTTTATTATTTTTTTTTATGTGTCTTAAATCTCAGGGGGTTATCTTGGAGTTTCACATGGGATCCTTGTAAGATAAGTCTGGTCATGGAAGCTGCCATCCTTAAACTCCCTCAGACTAATAATTCACTCATAATTGAACATACTTTCCAACTGTAGTCTGGTAGCCAACTTCCTAGGAAGCCACCTCCTGAAATCAAACACCACTCACCATTTTGATTACCCTAAATATAAAGTCCCAAATTAAATAATGTCAGAAGAGTGTTGTTATTTTTATGATATAGTTCAGGAATCTGAAACATAGGGTCTAGTTTGTGCATTTGCCAAAGAGACAGTGTCATTCAATCACTGAAGAATGGTAGTAACTCTTATCTGATTTTACTTAAGATGAGTCTAAGGTTTTTGTAGTATTTGTACCAAAAAACCTGAGCCCCTTCCCAATCGATTGTTCTTACTGCTAGTTATGTACTACTCCCAATTTGGCTTTCATGGGTTTTGAGCTATTGGTGCTAAAATTAGCATTGTCAGTTCTAGATGTTTATACTGGTAAACTAAGTATGAATTAAAGAAAAAAACCTTTTTAATTGTACCATTGTAGGAAAGTAAAAGCTAACCTTTTAAAATTTGGGTAGCTCATTTGTTTTAAAGGTAGTTCATAATTTTTATTTTATATTGATAATGTTATTAATAAAAATATTATTTTTTAAAAAATAATTTATATGTATGGTAAAAATGGTGTAAATGTGCTTTTATTTATTTATTCTGCAGTATGGCATGCAACTGCACCAGAATTATATGCATCCATATCAAGGTAGAAGTGGCTGCAGTTCCCAGAGCATATCACCCATGGTAAGGACCAAGATTTTGTACCTATGGCTTATGTTATAATTGCATTGTATTAATTTTCAATTGTATTAGATTAGAAATATGTTACAGTAATTTAAGTTACTTCATTTTGGACAAGTAAAGTAACTGTTTGGCACTTTTGACCATAGTGTTATAGTGAAATATTCAACCATGGATTTTATATGATTGCAGTTTTTACGATAAAATCACAGTCCAATCAAATATTAGAAGTATTCGATTAACATAGATATATTAAAGAAAATTTTAAAACATTTGAAAGAATTATGTGAGTCATATAGTATCCTTAAGCACTTTATGATTGGATCTTAATAAAACAACTTATAGAACATTTTCCTTGGGGTTGTAGATGATTTAGTATTACTAATTTTGGTTAATTTAATTTAATGTTAATT
Source organism: Uropsilus gracilis (assembly GCA_004024945.1). NCBI lineage: Eukaryota > Metazoa > Chordata > Mammalia > Eulipotyphla > Talpidae > Uropsilus > Uropsilus gracilis. Next base: position 96,560 of record PVHY01000390.1, read on the forward strand.
GTAGGACTGCTAGTATGAAATGTCAGTGGTTTGGAATTTTAAATGCTACGCTATGCTCTTTTGCATTTTGACTTTCTAACAATAAAATTTTTAAAGTCCCAGGTCCTTGAAAACCAGACTGCTCTCTCCAGCAAAGCCAAAAACCGCATACCAAAAATATAGGTTATGTATTACATTAAGTCTAGCACCATTTCTGACATCACTACTAAATGCAGCTTAAATATTTGTGGACATATACAGACACATCTTTTCCATTTTTTAGGACCTAATTTTCATTTCCTGTGCATTAACACAAAAAATTTATATCTGAACCTAGAAGTGTGTGCTCTCCTATTTTTGCTCATGTTCCTTAATATTGACTGTATTAAGAATTCAGATGTATGCTCCTGTGTTACAAGTCAGCTAACATGCTGCATTTCACTTAGGTTAAAAATATGCTCTTCTTGGCTGTGACCAAGAAAGACGCATTTTCCCACATATAATGTAACAGATGAAATGCTCAGTCTAGGAATGAGGCGTGAAATAATGTTGATTATGAAGTCTGATAGACTAATATGGAAAAAGAGCTCCAATTCTGTAGTTATATTGCTTTAAGTTGTAGAATAACTTTTCATCTTTGTATTCTATTGCTTTGAGCCTTAAAATAAGAAACTAAGGAATATAATGAATTTTCATAAAAGCAATTGCTTTAAGGTGAGTACTTTCACAATTTGTCAGCTTACTGTTATCTTTCAATCCATATGCACATGTGAAGAATAATGAATTTTTTATCTTAATCCTTTTCTAAATCCTTCTAAATTTCTTTTTTTGTGAAAAGTTAGTAGGATAGACATTTTTTTAGCAGCCAAAGATTTGGGAGCATTTATTGTTTAGTGTCCTCTTTATCATAGGACAAAGTGATTATAAGCAAAGTATTTTCTAGTCTCTTTACTGTAGTCTCTTCACTGCCTTTAACTTACAGGTATTCTTGTCTCTTTGAAAGTGTCCCTTTGAAAGTGATTCTGATGTTGATCACTGTTAAGCATAGGGCAGTTTGGTTAGTGTAACTTCCTTTTCCCACACCATGTAGAGGAAAAAGACATTCTAACTGAGGATTGAAGGAGCAGAGGACTAAGAGTTCTGTGAGAGGACTTGTTCTGTGTGGTGGTTGTCATGATCAGAGAGAATTGATCTTAAGAGTCTTATCTCCACTCTTTTAATTTCTGTGAAAGATTAGCTAACAATTTTGAGGAGGTACTTGTGTTTACTTTGGTGGCTATACAAAATCATGCCTTTCTAGATTACCAGAAGCTTTCACTGGAATAACCACTGAACTAAAGTCATTCCAACCTTTGTACATTATATGGAAGAATCAGTGAGCTATGTATAATGGATGCCAGTGCCCCTCTCCTGGGTTTTCATCCAGATGCTATTATCAGTGAACACAGTAAAATTTTATTTACTCTATTTATATTCTTTAAAAGACAATGATCTTAAATTCTTCCAGTGTACATTTTGAGAAAATAACTGAGAAAAAAATTTGCATACTCTAATGAGCATTAGAACTGTATCAAGATGCAGTAACCACTCATATCAACCTTTAAAATGAGAATAATATGCATATTTTTCAGGAAGCCAAATATATTTGATATTTTCTCAGGGCAAACAGTAGATTGTTTAAAGGAGCATCTGTTAATTTGTTCCTGGCTAGGATGAGAATATGATGAAAAGAAGTATATTAAGTTCTTATTATCCCTAAACTTGAGCATGAGCTAAATGTCTCAAAATGAGTACCTTTCTTGTACCTCCCACCCTGTGGTACATAAAAGAATCCTGGCTAGAGGCTGTCACCGCTTTTACCCTAAGCTGTCTGTGTGGCATTGGTTGAGTCAATAATATCTTACAGTGAAAAATAAACAGGATAGATGCATAATCTCTAGAACTGGTTATGGCTCTGATGCTTTGTGATTCTATAAGAAACTGATAAGAGGACTCTATCAGATGAATTTCTGTGCCTGTTGCTAGGGTCTGTACTGCAGGGTTTATGTAGCTCTTTTAAATAGGGTGACAAAGAGTGTATGACTACTAGTTGCCATCTTGACTGCATTACCTGAAAAACATTTTATATTCAAACCTCAGAGTGACTAGATCTGGATAATCCATGGTGTATCCAGAGCTCTTTCTAAAAAGAGAGAGGCATGCTGTTGAAACGACATATCCATTTTTAGAGCATGCCCTATTTATCCCACCCAAAAAAGGAGCTCTACAAAGGGACAAATATTTGAGAAATAAACTGATTCTAAATGCTGTCAACATCACTTTCCTATGTGAAAGAAATTGAGCTGAAAATGACCTTTGAATGAAAGTCAGATTCTGCTTCCCTTCCATTTCTTTGTCCACCAAAGGTAAACTATTAATTTTTCATCTACCACCTGCCATTCAGTAGAAAACATTTACTATATTCCTATGTTTTCCCTTCATGTGCTTAATGTAGTAAATGAAAATACTTAAATACTTGTTGATATTGTAGACTCCTCACTTATGTTAAGTAATTATAGACATGAAATTTTAACATTTGATCTATGGTATTATAGGTGAGAGAGAGGGGGTGGTAAGGGTGAGATGTTGAATGGGAGAGAGAATGGGGGAAGGGAAACACATAATAAGAACAACTGGTTATGTTTATTTTTCTGTCCTATTTTTATATTATCAGGGCCTGGTGATTACAGAGTCCATCTTGACATGTGATGGTAGATATTATAAGGATAAAGCTATCATAATGATTGAGATTAGTTACTCAGTGGTTTGGGCAGGTGGAGGCTTTTTATTAATGTCGGCAAAGTAAAAGTATATCCAACTGGTCGACAGCCCAGCACAGAAGATCACGGGGTGAGAAGGGCAAAGTAAGGTGTGACAGCAAATAGAGATTACAGAGACAGCATCTGTCTGGAAAGAGCAGCTGTCAGTTATAAAAGCTCCTGCAACAAATGAAAGATTGCACGCCGGATCTCTAGAAATAAAGATGAACAGTAATAAGATTGTGGACCACGACAGCTTGGTTTGCAGAGGAAATAACAAATGCTCATAAATGTAATCTGTGGTGCAGTGATAAATGAACTCTCCAGTGTTTTGTGTGGAGACAAGTTTCTCATGGTAAGGATACATTTGACTATATATATTGGACCAAAGTGGTTATGACTGAATCTGTATGGAGAGAGATAAAATGGTCTGAAGCCAAGAGTTCCCAGCTGCGGTTCAGTTCATCCTTTATCATTACAACTCCATTTTTTGTTTTGCATCTCTGTTCATTTGTGGGAAATAAGTGTTAAGAATTTTCCATGAACTTGAAGGTTTTTTTTTTTTTTTCTTTTTTGGAGAGTTTCATTTCTTATAAACTGAGTAAAACGGTTGACTGGAGATTTGTACAAATATCTTTTTTAATGAGAAACACATGTTCATTTTGAAAGTTTTTAATTTCTATTCAACACTTAATTCAACAGCCTTAACAAAAACTGCATGACTTATTTAACCAAACTGTTTCATAGCACCATTATATTTTGAATGTGTGTTTTTAATTTTTTTAATTTCCTATTAGCTGGCTACCTTTGGAACCACATTCTAGGATGGAATTTATGCCTAGCAATGCTTTGAAAGATATAGTTCAAAGATTTTCTTGGTTAAAATTTTTGTTTGTTTGTTTTTCCCCAGAGAAGTATATCAGAGAATTCCCTGGTAGCAATGGACTTTTCAGGCCAAAAAAGCCGAGTTATAGAAAATCCCACAGAAGCCCTTTCAGTTGCAGTTGAAGAAGGACTTGCTTGGAGGGTATAAATAGCTTTACATTTTAAAAATATTTAAGATTGTTTAAATTCTTTCACTTTCATTGTTGAAATTTGTTTTTTCCCTTCTTTGTGCAGAAAAAAGGATGTTTACGCCTGGCCACTCATGGTAGCCCCACTGCCTCTTCACAGAGTTCTGCCACAAATATAGGTAAGTCTGTGCATATTCACTATGAATGAAAGGCTAGATATTAATTTAGCTGTAGGGACTGGGTTGTTATATGGAAAGTATATGCAATTAAATTGTAACCACTTCAAATAAAGTTTTGTATTTCTCCGTTTTCTACAGCTATCCACAGGTCCCAGCCATGGTTTCACCACAAAATTTCTAGAGATGAAGCTCAACGTTTGATTATTCAACAAGGACTTGTGGATGGGTAGGTCTGAGTTTTGAGTGATTCAGTGATTCTGATTTCTCCTATAATCATCAGTTATAAATATGTACAGATTTGACTTTAGCTTGAGCCAGAACATAAGCAACTTTCTGATAGAAACATGGTTGTCACTGAATTCTAACAATACCAGTGTAATACTGCATATATAATGTGTGTGTACTTAGTATTTATACATAAATGGATGATTGAGTAGGATGTTCTTTTCTTAACCAGTGATTATTACTGTTGCCTTTCCTATGCCAATACTAGCAGCTCATCAATTTATGGGAAAAATATCTGAACTGTTTTTGGGTGTCAACATTTTGATTTAAACATACATGAAATATTGGTTTCAAAGTATGGTTTATGTTATGACTTTGTTTCACATGTTATATGTTTTAATGTTTACTGCAGGGTTTATTAAATAAGAAAGTTGTTCTTATATGTTTTGACTCTGTAACTTTTTATCTCTCTGTTTATATTCCTATTTTATTGTCCCTAAAATCTAACAGCTTAAAGTGATAGAAACCTAAGAAAAAGTATTTCTCGACTATTTCTCTTGTTATCCTTCAGTGGGTGAAGCTAGAGAAATATAAAATATTTATGAAAGACGTGATCTATGTAACTTTCTTTTTCACATTATTCAGTATTTCAGATACTTCTCATAATATATTCAGATACTAAATTCCTCTCCCCAGTGCAATACAAATTAGGAATGTTGTGTTGAGGGTTGGATGAGAAAATGAAAGTAGCATCAATTTAAACAAGTGGGGTTATGGGATCTTTTTCCTTTTCAGGAGTTGGTTTATAATGATGAAAATGAAGAGATTTAATATTGGCATTGTATTGACATTGTAAAATTTAAGTCTTCACATAAAATAGTATTAAAAGAATGTCAGCACTTTGTAAATTCTAAGAGAAGACTGCAGTATGCTTCTCTAACATGGAGCAGTTTTTTAATATGTAAGTTTTAACAAAGAATTACAATCTAATGGAACCAAGAAAAATGATAAAAGTTGAAATATTTGAAAGGCTTATAATTTCCTTTATTTCTGTGCCAGTTTTTAAAAAAAAGAGTGAAATATTTATATCAAGAGTGATAGTATCTTTACTTTTTAAATCAAAATTATGTTTGTATCCCTTGGAAAAATGTGATGATGCCAAGCAATCCACTAGGTGGTAGTGTTGATCTGCTCTGGAATGGGGAGCGACTAACAGCTTGATTTACTAGTGAAAACTTCCTTTTGTCCCATTTCTAGTGATATAATGTCAGAATCTCACACAGCACAAATGAAATGGATAACCTCATTAGACATGTGATGGCTCAGATTTGGTTGCCTCTTTGCACAGGCCCAGTGAGATTAGTATTGGAGTCACTAGTAGGATGTTTGCACAGTCTGTTTGCCAACAATTAATACAAAGCTGGTTTTGCTTGCCTTGTGCGCCAGTAAATAAGAATCCACACCTGGCAGCTTTTTTCTCTTAGGCCATTAGGCCATGTCTTGTTTTTCTAGCCTGATAATTTAGAGGTTTTTCTGCTGCTTTCTTCAAGGTTAAAGTACTTGTTGTTAAGGTGTTTCTTTTCCTTAGAATATTTTGCTCAAATATTTAATACATGATTCCAAGATTGATTTTTAGAACATACTCATTTCTTGCTTTCTGTTGTGTATGTAACAGTAGGAATTAGAATCAAAAAGAAAAAGGGACTCCAGTATAGAAGATGAGGGTGAAAAGTGATTTGTTTTAAATAATTTTGTCTTTTCACACTTAATATGATTCAGAAGTTAAAACAACAGTATGCTAATGCCTGATTTTTTTTTACAGGAAACTTATGGAATACCAATTTCCCAGGGAAAAAGGGACATAGCACTAATTATTGATGCTGACTTAGCATTATAATCATTGTTGTAAGCAAACAACTTTACAAAAGGGCTGCATAGTCATCCTATTATAATTCCGTTAGACTGAAGATCGTATTATACCATATTGTTTACCATGTTGGATAATACCATCATTACATAATATGCAGTAAAGAAATGCTGTATCACTGTTTATGGATATACAGCCTAGATTTGTAGACAATATATTCTGCTAAATCCATGAGTAAATGTAGATACATATTGAAATTCCTTCTCTTTCTTTAGAGTTTTCTTGGTACGGGATAGTCAGAGTAACCCAAAAACTTTCGTACTGTCAATGAGTCATGGACAAAAAATAAAGCACTTTCAAATTATACCAGTAAGTAATTTGTGATTCCACATTTGTATATTAGATGTGATCTTAAAGCATAAACTTTTGGAACCTTTGGTTTTCTTTGGTTCTTTTTTTATTAAATATAATTTGGGAGCTTGTGCTTTGACTAGAGTTAAGTTTGGCAGAAATGGTTTTATGAGTCTGAATTAATATAAGGAATACAGGAATTGTAAGAATTAAATTTCCCTTTTCCCATGAAATATGATTTAGCAATATTGCATAGACCCCATGCCACCTATTGTTAAAAGGCCACTAAAGATTCTTTGTGAATTCTACCGGTGGTTCTTTAAGAATCATTTTTTGAAGCCCTTTCCTCTCGTCTCAAAAAAAAAAATTTTTTTTAAATTTTTTATTTTTGCTTCTAATCTTTATGGATAGCTACACAGGTGCTTCAGAACTAGAAAACATTCAAAATATTCTCAGCACCTTTTAAGCCTTTCTGTAATTCTGTCTCTGGATAGCACAACTTGCTTTGGGATTTTGTTGCCTCTGCTGTTGTTCAGTGTGTGGATGCACCTGTGTCTGTGTATGTGCATGCATATATGTATATTTGTGATCCTGTGAACAGAGTGTGGAACAGAGGTTCCATCTATTTCTGGAAAGTACTATATACAATTTCTAAATTACTAGTGCTTCTTTTTGAATGACTGTTATTTGGAATTAACCCAAATCCATATAAAGTACCTTTCGTACTTTCTTGATTGTGTGAGCAAACGTTTCCGGCAAGTGTGAATTGATTGCTTAATGTTAGAAAACCTCACTGTCCTACTCCCTCTTCCCCCCAACAAAATTAAAAACAAAGACAAAACTGTCATCCCATCAATATGTCATTGCTTCAGAATCAATTTGCTGACACAAATTATGTGAATATTCATTTTTAATATACTAAATGAGGCTATAAAATATATAACATTTAGAAGTCAAAATTAATTTCCTCTAAGTGGAAGCATTAAAATCCTTTACACTGAATAGTACCAATTTCTCACTGTTCATTAATTAAGAATAGTCGTACTATTTTAGCTACATAAAGCTGGGTGAATTAGAGGTAGAGAATATGAAACCCCACTACTTATTCTTGGTTCAGGTTAACTTCTTTTAATGCAAATAAAGTTACAAAAAGAAGGGGACTCACAATAACATTCTTTTCACTGTCTTTTAAATTTATAGACTTGTGGATTTTGACATGCAAAGACACAGTATATATAGACTATGATTGACCTTTTGGATATTTTGCCCTTCTGTTAGTTTGTTGTTTTTCCGCTTGTAGGTGGAAGATGATGGTGAAATGTTCCATACCCTTGATGAAGGCCACACAAGATTTACAGATCTAATACAGCTGGTGGAGTTCTACCAACTGAATAAGGGTGTTCTTCCTTGCAAGTTGAAACACTATTGTGCTAGGATTGCTCTTTAGCCAAATCGAAGTAACTTGTTCAACTGTTGAAGAAAAGGACTCAAGAACAATAAGAAGAAAAAAGAATGATCATAAATAAGGTCGAAAATGTCACCATGGTGAAAAGAAACTTTCATCTGTGAGTTACAAAATATAGTTTATGCATTGCAGAAAAGCAAAGATTTGGATTTACATTATCATTTAAAATTCGTTAGTTAAAATTAAACCTTGGAGAAAATAATTTGGTGTGTTCTTGTGTGATTTTATATTACTGTAATATTTTCTTCAAATAGTATTATTTTTAATAGTCTTTCTGCCCTTATTTATTATAGGGGTGTTAGAATTATCAACTATAAAATGTGGGGAAAATTAGCTTTTAGAATGAATTATTTTAGATTAAGTTTCCGTTACACCACTCTTTTGGTAACTGAAGAAATATAAAAAAACTCAGCTATCAAAACAAACTACTTAGAATCTATTAATAAATCTAGACTCTATTATGAATGATATTTTTCTGACTTTATTATAATATTAAAAACATTGAGAACTAATTTAAATTAAATTTAATTAAATTTAAACTTAAAATTATTTTAAAATTTATTTTTCAGAATGACTTGTTACACTATTATTAGTTACATAATATGTACACTGGCGTTATGCCTATTATTGGCATATTATTCATAGTACTTTTTTATTCATATAATGATAAACTATCTGTTTTTAAGAAAATGAATATAGAGATTTATATACTTTACACATGGCTTCATGCCTTCTTGTAGCATCATCTATGACCATGTAACAATGCCACCTTAGTATTTCCAGATTCTTTTACTCCTAGATCATTAACCAAGTCAAAATTGATAAAATCAAAGATTCAAAGTCTAGAAAGATCCTAATGGATACATCTCTGCTATTCTTTTTGCCAGCCTGCTTTCAGCTTCTTATTTTGACAATATCACTTGAAATTTTGGAAACTTGAGACACTAACTTCCCTTAGCAGCTCTTTGAGACTATCGGGGAAGTTTCTGTTGGAACTCTATTCTAATTTTTCCACTTTTTATGGGAAGGGTATTCATTGTTCTAAAAAAAATGAGAAACAAAATATCAAATAAACATTAAAATTATACAAAATATTGCCCATCTCTCATTTATAAGTATGGTAGGAGAGTTAGAAAATATTTTTAAAATATGGGTATGTGCATGTACATGAGGTGTGAACTTAATTCATGTACAGTAGTATAAGCCCATGTTACCTCTATTTAAAAATATGAATACATAAATAAGCAAGCATTGCTAGTGAATCAATTACATTTGAAAAATGTGTTGGCACATTTTTAAAATACTCAGTTTACTTTTAGCCAATGCAAGCTTAATTTTCAAACTTTTGGATTCACTAGCATTTCATGAAAGTTTCAGGTGCTTTGTGACTAAAACACATCCTTTAAAGTATGCAATGCAATGCTTGTTTATTTACTTAGACTATAAATTCAGTGTTAACAAATATTAATCAATGTCTGTAAAGATTTGAAAGACACACAGGACATCTACATGGAGGAGCAATAGGTAAACACTTGCCCCTTGAAACCTTTCAAAATAGGCTTGAGTATTTCTAGTTTATAAAACCACTTCGTGATTTAATTAAAGTGCTTTTTCTAATTTTGCACCCACTTCAAGTTTACAGTTGTTACAGAAAATGTTAACAATTTATATACTAGAATATCATAAATTCACCAACTTAGCTAGCTTTTGCTATTTGTGTCTCTAATTTCACTCATGGTTTTCTGTTTATTACTATGGGGCCCAGATTTTAAATATGATTTTTTTTTTCTTGAACTTAAGGCATGAGTCCTAAAAAATTATTGAGGAAAGGTTGATGCTGTCTTCCTGATCCCCTCTGATAGTTTTCGATGTGTTTGTGTGTATGTGTATGTGTATGTCTGTAAATCTAGTATGAAATTAAATCTGAGGAGGCTGGATACATTCAGAGTTTGCACAATATGAAAAATGGATTTTCAAGAAAAAAATATGAATTATCTTTGGGTTATGTTTTATTTTTAGTTAGCCAACTTCTGCTGTCTTATACTATTTTTCATAGAGCTTAGGACATATCAGCTCTGATTCCTTCTCTTTTCTGTTCTTATATTGGAATTAGTATAATTCACTCTCCTAGAAGGAAGCAAACACAGGAGCCCATGTGATCCATAGTGTTTTTCTTTATTTCTTTGTATGAAAGAATTAGGTAATTATGTTGACATATCCAGGAGACCTAATCAAGCAGGATAAAATTTATTAGAAGTGTTTCCATTCAGAATCATTACTTTTTTCACAGATGTAATGATGTAAACTCTGACAAGTCTGAATAAAGTAGATGGAGAGTCTGTTTATCTCTGTAGTGTGGTGGTCAGCATTAATCAGAGTCCTATGTAGTCTCTTTGGCTTCTGAATACCAACAATACCAACCCTGCTTATGATAGTTATATTATGGTAATTATATCAAACTATCCCTGGGTTATGACTTCTCGCAAGAGGAGAGATTTTTATTTCAGTAATTAAAATTTGATGAATATTTACAATGATTATAGATCATTGGTTCCAACTTGATTACAGATCAACTGGTTCCACTATCAGAAAGCTTTTCTGTTACCAGGCATTCTTTTAATCTTGCAACCTGATGAAATGTATAAACCCCTTTCACAGAATGTCTTTTAATGCATAAAGAGATTTTCAAAACTAAAATCATAGAACCATAACTCTTTAAATTATATATGTAGATGGACCATAGGTAGAAACTATGCTGTGTCTCTTGGGTGTTTTGACTGTTGTCCATATGAGGTCTGTAGTTTTGTGTCTCATATTCTCTAGGGAACATAGTAGATGATTTTTCAGTATTTGCACAACAGTGAGACAGAATAGTTTGCTTGAGGTGCAAGGTTGTAACTTTATTGAACCCTCAGTCTAACCTTCATACCTGCCTCTTGTGGAAAGTATTCCTTCCTGCCAGCACTGGCTCCCACTTCTACCATTGGTGACATTTGGCTTACTCATAAATGAGGCACAGCTTATACTGTTTTTAATTGCATATGCCTTAGGTCATAAGTTGTAGATGTGAGCTAGAGAAAGGCCAGCCTTGTGGCTTAGCACATAACTGTATTCATCCAGATGTGTTCATTTCAACCTTCCCCCCAACTTGAGAATGGCACCCAAGTGATTTCTAACCAGCATAAATACTTGTTTCTGCAGTTCCTTCCCTGTACCAATTCCATTTTAATTATAAGGAATTGATCACATCCTAATTCAACCCCACACATCACACAAGAATTAGAAACTAGTGTTAAGACTTTGCTTCTGCATCATACTTTGTGGATTTGAATTCTAGTCCATTACATAGCTATGTATCCTTGGTCAACCCAGATTTTTTCATTTCTACAGAGGGATCACCATCATCATTATGACCACTGTGATTGTTCAATAAAGTGATTCATGTGTAATGCTCAGCAATTTGTCTAAGATATTAATGTACTTGTTAGTGCATTAGTAGTTGTACTCCATATCCCTAGAACTTTGTCCTTTCAGCCACTGAATGCCTTTGCTGCCCCTCTATTTGTTTTTCCATCCTGCCAAAATAGTACATTGTACATTATACATTGTGCTTCTTCCTTTGTCTCAGACCTTCCTATAAGACCTCTTTTTGGAAAGAGGCCACGATTACAGTGGTGGCTCCCCAGCCATCTGCAGGGATTATATGGGAACAGTAGTCACCTACAATAGGCCGTACTGAAGCCAGGCTTTCTTTTTCTGATTAAGAAGATAAAATGAAATCTCAATCTTATACTTTAAATCTCTAAATATAAGGGATTGATAGGATGGGAAATAAAGAACTCTGCAAATCAACTTTAGAGACCCTGCCTGGATATTGCAGGAAATAAGCTAAATATAAATGAAGAAATATGAAAAGAGTACTAAATGATTGATGCCTCTCAGCGAAATTGACAAACTTGTTCACTCAGAGTCATACAGTCAAAGCACATTTAGCTGGAAGCTCTTGTAATGTTAGCAATCTGGTTAGTAGCTGGAAATGATGCTCTTACCTTATATGCTTATTAAGTTCTCTTCAGCATGTATTGAGTGCCCATCATCAGAAAGATACTTCTAGATATGCAAAGTTGAATAATAGAGATATGCAAGTATCTGTCCTAGAAACGAGACTGGGTATTATAAGTATAATAGGTGAGAGACATTGGTCACACTTGCTGAAAAAAGGAAGGAATAATTTGAGTCCTGGAAGATAGATAGAAGTTAGATATACAGAGCCTTGGAGAAATAACTATACAGTATCATCAAAGAGTAACTACAAGGCAGCATGAAAAGGGCATAGATTGAATGTAAGAGTTGTTCAGTAATAGCATCATTGTGACTGAAGTATAGAGGGCATTAAGATGGAGAGGGAAATCATTGAAAATGGGACTGGAAAGACAAACTCCTGTTCATTAAGGAGAACTTCAGTGCTCTGCAAAGTAGTTCACATTGTAGTTGATGAAAGCCTTCATCAAGCGTAAAAGCCATAATTAGAAAAGCCAGTCACTGATTAAAATTTTACCTAGTTGAATTGGGGTGTATTGATATTTTTATCTCTGCCCTATATATTGGAAATTTTCAGAAATATTGAGTTAATGAGTAAAGCAGTATAGAGATACCCTGACATCTGGATTAGAAGGAAAATAAGATGGGGGAGAGAACCAAAGGAGAATGACCGATCAACAAGCCCTTCAATAATCTTTCAGCCATCAGGAGATCCAGCTCTATGTAGAGTATGGGCATTAAAAAAAAAAGACTTGTATGACAAGACAACATCAACAATTGGATGAGAATGATGAGGAAGAAGCAAGGGGGAATCAAAATGATTTGTAGGAAAGAGGAAGATGGTGATAGTTATAGCCGTGCAAAAGTTGTGATTTAGCAGAAGTTATTAGAATTCTTAGTTACAGAGTTGTCTTATAATATTTTTACATGGGAAAATTAAGGTATGCTGCTAAGAGAAAAACTTCATTTTTTTTAAGCTGGAAGTTAGGGATTTGATCACACACACTTAAAGTGTATGATTCAGTGTCTCTAAATCAAATAGTGCATTGTAAAATAATGTTGCCTCAATTTAAAAAAAAAGAATTAGGGCATGGAATTGGAGAAGGGAGACAATAAGAGAATGAATTGAAGGATCTAATGAGATGGTGGAGGCTGTAAGCTGAAAAGATAATGGCCTTTGACAAGTCCAAAGATTAGGTGGCAGAACAGCTCTTAAGAACATGAATATTGAGTACATATTTTTTGGATGGGTGCCCTTTGGTCAGCAATGTGCTTTTCGTCATTCCAAGTGCAAAATGATCTGAAAGAGAGTTGATACTACATATTAAGTTTTAGGCTTTACATTAAGGTAAAACATGAGTGACTAAATTTCAGCAGAAATATGAAATTCAAGCTACAGAACCAAATAGTATTTCCCATTCAGCATTTTTCTTTCAAATGAATGTAGTTGTTTTGTAAAATCCAAAGGCATACTGCCCTCAACTAAAAACTAAATTGTACTTGTTAGAAACTTTTTTAAGCTCACCCTTGAAAATGGAATTCATGTTATTAGTGAGTAGGTAGACTGGCCCACCCCCTATGGAAAATAGAATAAAGATCTCTCAAAATTTTAAAAATGAATCTGCCACATAATCCAACAATTCCTTCTTAGGTATCTACTTTCAGATAGCTGTAATTCAAAAATATTAATTCATATGACTATATGCACTTCTAAATTCATTGCAGCATTATTTATAGTAACCAAGCTGTCAAAACACTGTAGACTAAAGTGACCAAAGACAGGTGGATAAAAAGATACTTATATACACGATGGACTACTGCTCAACAACAAAAAAAAATAAATAAAAAGTTAACTTGCCATTTGCAAGAACATGGAACTAAATGGGATTATATTAAGCAAAATGAATCAGAAAGGATGATAACTACTGCATGGTTTCAGTTATGGTCAGATACAGCCAAACTAATAACAAACCCTAAAAAAAATCTGTCAAAACTGAAGCTACTAGAGGTGGAGGGAAAGAGCTAAGTGGCGAAAGAGCACAATCAACTATGGTGGAGGATAATCGATGTCATGATGGTGGGTATGTTGTGATAATGACATCTGAAGGGATGGTCCCATACCTCTAAATCATATACAATATTATAGAGTAATGTTACCTCAATTTAGGAGTAAAAGCTAATTATTAAAAAAAAATCATCCTTGGATTTGCCTTAGCAAAAACTCCAACTGATTTCTTGCCCTCTTTTATAATCTATTTTCATATTTCTTTCTTGATATTACTCAAAATCACTCACCTCCTTGAAATTGTGAGGCCACATGAAAGGAGAATTTTCAGTCTTCTTTGTTCTTTCAGAAACTGGTGCTATTGATCACTCTCTCCTTGAGCCATTCCCTTTCCTTGGCACTTATGTCAATAAAATCCCCATTCTTCCTATCGTTTTATATGTCTCTTCCTAATCTTTGTAGACTTATCTTCCTTTCTACTCATACATCAAATATTACAAGACTTAGGTTGGTCCTTGATTTTACTGCCCTTTCCCCCCTTATTTTACTACATCCCTATAGATTATTTTTATGGTTTCATATCCATTTGTCCATATTAGATTTATATCAAACTTCATCTTTCTGTGAATTTCTTTATCTCACCTGAAGACCTGATTTGCACAGAGCATCATATGTCAGTTCCACTATCCAATATCATGGTTACCAAAAAGGTATCAAAGAATGTGTCAAAGAACAACAAGCTATCACTTTCCACATGCAAGGAATACCAGCTATAACTATCAGTTCTAATTGGTATTCCAACTGCTCACTTCCATTGCCATTACACAAATCTGGGTCATGTTCTTTCATAGAATGATATTGCAGATTCTTTAACAGTCTTTGCTCCATTGATATTTCTCTACATTTACTTTCTCTACCCAGGTTCATTCTACCCTCTGCATTCTGAGTGATCTCTCAAAAACACTTACTCATAGCACTCTCCCATTTAAAAACTTCAGTGACTTCCCATTGCCCTTGGATAACACCTATTCTTACTATCATAGCTGTAAAGCTTTCATATTTTGGCCTTTGTAGTTCCAGCATTATCTTTAGCCATGTCTCCCCTTTCTTCTAGTGTAATATACACCATACTATATTTATGTACAATAGGAAGATTGTACCATTTAATCATCACCCATTTCACCCATCTCACAACATACCCTCCCAACATCTTTGGCAACCACTAATACTTTCCTATATCTATAATTATGTTATTTGCTAGATTTCACATATAAATATGTGAAATCATGTATTTATCTTTCTCTGACTCATTTCACTTCACATAATGCCCTTAATGTCCATCCATGTCACACATGGTGGGAATTCTTTTGTTATGGTGAAATAATATTTGGAATTATTTATATAAAAATGTATTACCCTTTATCTTGAAATGTTATTTCTAGAAATGTTTTCTAAGCAGAAAATTTTTCAAATGTCTATATCAAAATGTACTCATCAATTCATTTATTCATTTGTTCACTTATTGATGACACATGCATGTTGATGATTTTGTTAATGTTCATTTTTGCTATGAACAGCTGCTAAACATAAAAGATACTATCAGAGATAGAACCTGTTTCTGGTAAATGATACTGACAAAAACCAAGAAACAGAAAATATAAACAACTTGATAAATGGGCAGAAGTTCTTAAAAGACACTTCTCTAAAGAAGACAAATGGTCAAAAGGCGCATGAAAATATGTTGATCATCTCATTGTTAGAGAAATGCAAATCAAAATAGCAGTGAGGTATCACCTAACGCTTAAGAGAATAACTGTCACAAAAACTATAAGAAGAAAGCTACATGTGTTGACAAGGATATGAAGTAAAGGAAACCCAATGTACTGTTGGTAAATTGTGTATTGGTTCAGTCAAAAGGGAAAACAAAATGGTCTTCAAAAAAATTATGAATAATATACAGTATGGTCCAGCTCTCTCACTTCTAGGTTTCCTCAAAGAATACAAAAACATTGACTTAAAGAGTTATGTGAACCCCAGGGGTTATCACATCATAATTTAAAATAGTGAAGTGTAAATGCCCATATTTATATAAAGAACATGGTATCTATACACATTGAATTATCACTGAATTACTTAAAAAATGAAATCCATTTCCAATAAAATGGATAGACGTAGAGGGTATTATGTCCTGTCAGATAAGTCAGATGAAAAGAGACAAACATAATGAATTTACTCATGTGATAAAAAAAAAACATATAAAAAGCAAAGTGTTAGACAATGAAGCCAGAATCGCAGTCCCAGAAGAGAAGAGAGAGGAAGTAGGTAAATCAGTGATTCAGTTGTATGGTGGCAGAAGCAAACTAGAGTTTTTGGCGGCAAGCATAATGCAGGAGTTGACTTATAATGACAATTACATAATGTTATAAGTCAATGTTACATCAAATAATTTTCAAATGAAAAGATGTTTCAAGTTGCTTGTCAGAAACTACTAACAAGAAAAAGAGAATGGTCAATGCATTTGATAACGTGGTCAAATAAGACATCTCTAAGGAAATATTTAAAAGGAGAGAATTAAAAGTAGCCACATGGGAGTCATGTGAATGAAGAGCTTTTCAAACAGTAAAAAATAAAGTGTAAAATAGGCGGGCATGGCGGCACATGTCTGTAAGCAGCAGCCAAGGAAGCCATGGCCGAGTCCACGGATCGCGGTTCGAGTCCCACCGGGGGCCTGTAGCGAGACGTAGTTCCAAAAACATAGCTGGGGAGTGGTGGCATGCGCCTGTAATCCCAGCTACCTGGGAAGCTGAGGCCGGAGATTGCTTGAGTCTGTGGTACCCTGGTCAATGTGGAGCCTGCGGTTCCACAGGCAAAAATAACGAGACCCTAGTCTTAAAAAAAAAAAAGTTCAAAATACCCAATGCAAATAATAACACAGGAAATTTACACAATGATTAGGCTTGGTGGATAAAAAGAAGTAGTTCAAGTGATACTGGAGAGACTGTTAACACTCTGTTCATACAGGCATTTCATAAACAAGGATAATGGTAATTAAAAGCCATTACTGATTTTCAGGCAAGTAAATCATGATAAAATTGGACAAAACCTCTATAGAAACTTTGTGAAAAATGGATTGAAAGTGGGCAAGAATATGCTTATTGCAGCATCATTTTAATAGTGAAAGTTTGGAAATAACAAATAGAGAATTGGACATCATCATTATAATCAACATGGGTAGTTATATATCTGTACTCACTGTTGGCCGAAAAAAAAAATCACACAACTATAAGTTGTATTGTGTGAATACTGAAAAATGTTCACAAAATTGGTAGTAATGGTAGTTTAGTTCTACCTATTATGTTATGTAAAATGGTATATTTGGAGATTATCTCAAATGTTGATTTATCTACTTTTCATAGCTTTTAATGAATTGGTAATTTTTTTAGAATCAAGAATTTTTCAGTTTAGAAAAATAAATGGCAGTGAGATTTATTGTCCTTTTCTTATTTCTACTTTTCCAAAATTTGTCTGCTTCATGTGTTTATCATTTCCTAATGTGAATTGGCATTCTTGTATGCGATAATATACATGTGGACTCTCAGATATTATGTTCATCCAATCTAGTGTTTTAATCTGAGCCTGTTACGCATCTGCCATACATGTAGATTTATTATTTCCCTTTAATTCTAAATGGACAATGAACACACATTTTGGTATATGTCTGCCAATTTCTTAAGGAAAGAAGAGAAATCTAAATTTAGGCTCTCTCCCCAGGCTGTGTTCTTTATAACTCAAAGGAACTGGAAAATTTTCACTAAAAGAATCCTGTTTTTATCTTCTGAGGCTAGGCTAGCTTCCAGCTTTTGTCCTGAAGGACTAGTAAAGATTACAAAGTGGCTTCAACATCAAACTCCAAGTTCTCCTCCAGAAGCATTATCCCAGACATAAAGGAATTCTACACAGGTCGTTGAAAGTCCAAAGGTTGTTTGAGCATGTTTCTATAAGCACATTACTTTCTTGTTGCTACACATTGTAATGTTGTGATGTCTTAATGGAAATGGTTTACCTGGAATTGCAGTCTGCTTGGTTAATTTTCCTCCAATAGATGGAAAATAATATTTCCCCATAAGTTCTAGATGCTGTCCCTCCTGCTCTGTTTTTATAAATCCATCTCTATAATACCTTGTCTTTGGTTCTTCATAGAAAATAGATTAGCCTTTGTGCTTTTTGCCCTTGTGCCTCTTACCTTCCTTGGTACTTCACAAAATTGTCCTTTACTATAAGTCACACTTATTAACTCAAAGTTTTTAAGTCATAGCTTCCAAGTAAATACCCTAGACTCTGTGCACTAACTCATTTCTTCAAAAAAAAAAAATTCATGATGCTTCTGGTTAATTGAAAGCCCACTTGTGGAATTAGAGGATAAGGATGAAGATGATGTTGTTGATGGTTGCGTAAATAATATCAAGACTACTGAAGGCACCACTGAGTCCTTCTTTTACAAACAGGATTTCCCAAAACTAGTAAGCTATGCCCCATAAATAGCACATCTTCACGGCAGAAATATCAGATATTGGCAAGAGAGAAGTTTTCAACTGTAATTCTATCACCCACAAAAAACACAGTACTGCTAACAAAGTGTTATATATAGTTAGTGCCAACAATGCATTGCCTTTGAATGTTTCACATTAGTTTTCTGTCATCCATTTAATCTCATTATACGTGGGCATCTGACTTTTATTTGGAAAGAATCATAAGTTATTTCTGTCTTATATGCACTGCCTAGAAGAGTTTAGAAGATTTGTGGAAATGTTTATTCTTTTTCTTTCCTTTTTTTTAGTAAACACCTTTATGAGCAAATTTTGGGACATAACATTACACAAAAGAAATTATTTAAAGAATATCTTTTATTGATAAAAGTGAATTTCATTCCCATTTGTCCCCACTAGGGAATCTAAATCATATATGTCCTGAATACTATATGGAATTTCATGGCTGAGCATTAAGCTTAAGAATATGTTTACAAGTTAGCTGCCTCAGAAATTTCTCTCAGATATTCTGATGCAGTACTGCAATAGAGCCTAGCAATATGCATGGGTAACAAGCAATCTACATGATTTAATGCTTGCTAAAATTTAAAAGTTTAATATCTTCATGCACTTGAATATTCCTGCCCAGAATCAGTATTGCCAAATTTGTCACTGGTTCAAAATTATAATATCAAGGTAATTCATCAAATCCCTGTTATCATAAAATGGCAATATTGATTTTCAATGATCATTTTACCAATGAAAGTGTTTCCTCATCTCACTGTGTTTCAGTTTGAAAGATGTTATTCCAGATTTACAGTGTGAGCTTTGCTGGAGCTCACCACAGAGTTCTTAGGATGAGATATATATATATATTCAACATATATTGTTGAATTTCAAGCTTTTCAAAAGTAATGCACTAAATGTAATGGATTTTTAAGTTAATCCAACTAATGTTAACATTAAATAAGGCACACATATCTTAAACCCACTGATTTTTTTAAAACAGTTTTTGCATTAAAAATCCAAACCACTCGAACGATGCCAAGGGACAGCCAGTGGATGTCACCAGTGCATCATAGAATTGTAGAACTGAGTACTGTTTTTACTTTTGTGTCTCAGAAATTACTGTGGTCCTATACCTTGCAATATCTGATATTTTTCCCTTTCCTTATAAATTATTGACTAATTCTGTACCAATTAGTTCTACCAGTTGGTACGTTTGTTATCAAGTTAAGCTTCAAGACAAGAACCTGGACTTGGGTGATTAAAAATTTAGAGGTGGTTGATTAAATATGCAGATAGTCTGTGAAGCTACTTCTTGAAACCATTATATTGCCTTTTAATACTAATGATTTGTATAATTAATAAAAACAAGCCCGAAAGCATTACAGAAAGAAGTGAGATGTTAAAAAGAATTGGGTTAAATGCCAAGAAGCAAGAATATAATACAATCAGGACACATTGCTGAATGTTAGTTATAGCTGTTTTGTTTTACTAATATGTCTCCTTTTTAGCCCAAACCATCTATTGAATTCTACAGTTGTTTTAGAAATTATGTGTTGGATTAGTGAGTTGTCTGAGGTCTAATTAAATACATTTTGTGGATTGTATACTTTTCCTTCCAATTAAAAATCTTAATTACTTCAGTGAGTTTTCTGATTTGAAGGTTTGTTGTGAAGTACAAGCAGTGAAGCATAGATGTCCAAATCAAAATGTGGCTGCTGTTGAACTCCCTTGGCTTACAATAAAGCTGTTTTTAGTTAATTATAAAATTATAAAATTTCCCTAGCAACTCCAACCCCCAAATTTATGTTTTTAATACATATTTTTCTCCTGATCATGCATTCTTCTCTGCTGTGAATGCAAATGTGGAGTGAGTGCAGTAATTTCCATTGTATGATAGAAAAATCATGTAAGCTGTTTTTGCTCTTGTTCTCTTAGCTCTATTGTATGGCAACTCAGACAATACCAGAAATAACTCTTACCTCAGGACTCTGTCAAATCTAAGGCACTATCATAGGTGCATTATGTGCTTTACCTCATTTGATTATTGAAAAAAAAACAAAAACAAAAACAAAAAAACCACAAACAAAACCCTCCAGAAAGGAAGTTACATTATTTTGACATCACTTTCAAATTATGGAGTGTCTGACTCAACTGCCTATAATCTTCTTTGCAAGAACTTTTATAGTAAACAATGCTGTATTGGCATGCTTTGTAAAGTATAGGTATTGCCTAGCATTGCACTTAATAAATTCCCAGGGTAGCATGGTGACTTAGAGGCTGGCAGTGCGAGCACCCTGAATACCCAGGTACAATGTTCCTGGCATTGGAAAAAAACACAGGCAGCTTTTTTCCAATGCCTTTTGAAAAGAGGTTCTGTCTGTGCTCACCCAGCAGACTGAAAACTTTCTTACACTCTGAAGACTGTAGTCAGAGCCACAACCACATTAATAACTATTGTTCAAGTTTGGTATGTCGTTGTAGAAGACATGACTGAAGAAGAAGTTTTCAATCTTAATTTAGAGATTGAAAAACCGTGGTGATTATAAATAACCTTAAGGACCCTTCAAGAGTCTAGGATTGTCCAATTTTTCTTGTTTGTTTCTGGACACTACCTGATTGAGGCAATTGATTGTCAACCCTACCTCTGTTGGGGACTTCTGAAGGTTGTTTTTATAACTCCAAGTTTCACTTGGTTATCAGTAATTATGTTATATAATCATCCCAAACTCAGCATGACACAGTTATATCTGTGAGTAAGCATTGTGGGCAAATAAAATAGCAACGGTAAAATGCTTTAAACTAGGTTAAATGATTATGAAGTTAAGGTTTTGGATTTATAGAAACTATGTATGAGTAAGTATATTGGTAGTTTACTTTGTTTTCTTCATACTTCAGAGTTTGATTTCTCCCCTTGGCCTAGGAATTTTTTTTTTTTTGCTTTAAAATGATTTTTTAAATTTTATGTGTCATTGCATTATAACATGTAAATTTCAGTTTTGTATCTTCAAAAATCAGTGTGTGTGTGTATGTTTGCACTTTGATAAAACCGTTTTGCAGATGCTTATGTGTGCTGCTTTTCAGTTGTTATTTAATGGCCATATATCTGTCTGTAGCTACATCTAATTACAAACTACACAAACTTGCTTTTTCTTTTTTAAGACCAGAATATATGACCTTTTTGTAGAGGTTCCCTGTCACTGGATATTTCACCTGGAAAGGTCTAATGGGAGGCAGTAGGTACATGGGGTTCGGGATGGGAAATGAGAAGATCATAGAAGGGGTTATATACATTTAATAATTCTGTGACTTTGGGGCGAATAACTTCTCCATACTTCACTTTATTTATGCAAAGGAATTACCATAAATATTGACCTAACATGTGTAAAGCATGAAGCCTGCGGTCTGTCACAAAACGGTCTAATATTGGTCCAATGAGAGATTTTTCAAGCCTTTTCCATTTAAATTTTATTAACTGGCCAATCATTTACATGACTATATAGAGAGTACAAAAAATAAATGACCAGTTACTAGAATTAAGAGACAAGGATTTTATTTTACTATTTATTTATTTATTTAGTTTTTTGAGACTAGTTCTCCCTTTGTTGCCTGTGGAACCGCAGGCTTACATTGCTGGTGGTACCGTGGACTCAAGCAATCCCAAGCCTCAGCTTCTCAGGTAGCTAGAATTACAGGCATGTGCCACTGTGCCCAGATATTTTTTGGGGACTAGGTCCCCTCCTTCTGTGTTGCCCCGGGCAGGCCTCAACCTGTGATCCCCAGACCCTGCCGTGACTCCAAAAGCTGTCACTTAGAGGCACGTGCTGTGGTGCCCAGCCTGAGACAAGGATTTTAAATAATTGTGTAAATGTGTCTGAATATTTACAAGAAAATTTGGTATAATGGACTAAAATGGATTTAATTCATGAAATAAATGTAAACCCTGAATAAGGATGAAAGTTCTATAATTGAAAAATGGAAAATTTGAGCTCAAGATTTCAGTGACAGGTTTAAGAGTAGAATGAATGTTGCAGAACAAAGATCAGTAAGTTTAATAACAGATGGGTAGAAATATTCTAAGTGAAACTGAGAGAGAAGAAAATAATAAAATAAAATCCTTTCCCTTTGTCTGTGTGAACATAGTCATCATTTAAAAAAAAATTTTGGCTAAATGGATAAATGATTGTACTGTATAAATGACTTATGTCCATTTATTTATTTACAATTTCATCATATACTTGCAGTATCCTGTCTTTCATGTTTTTTTTAATGTGAGCATGTGGTGTCCAAAACCTCTCTGGGTTCCACTTTAGCAGGTCACTGCATTTGTTTTTGGTAGACTCTCATGCCCTTTTTTCTTATAAACTCTTCTAGAAGTAGACTTTTTTTCTCCTCACTCAAGGCTTTCTTCACTTACTAAGAATCTTGCTGTACTTCAAAGCACAACTTGAAATATACCTTTTCGATGAAACCTTCCAAGAGAAAAATATTAGATTCACACAGCACGCAGTTCTCTCAAAACTTTACATTTCTGAGGATTTGTTGAAGTGGGCTTTGTAAAATTAGCATGTGTTTGAAACAGAAATACTGGTCCTGTGAGTAGGAATGAATTTCATATATTACTTTGTATTCTCTCAAGCTACATGGTAAGGTAGGCCCTCACATTTTCCTGATTTGAATAATAGATATATTTGTAGCTAACCATATCAGAAAGAAAGCTTAGGAAATAATTCTTAAGTTTTTAGAAAGTTGTTTTCTTTCCAACTCCATCTATGCCTCTTAGAAATGCTTTTTGAGGAATATGAAAATAATTTTATACAAATTTACATTGAGGACATTCTCAAAGTTCTTTTTTTGGTCTTGATATTTTTCATCTTCATCTACTTAACAGTTTTTGATCATTTCCTATGTTTAAGATATGGTTATAGGTGCTAAGGAAGTGAAATATTAAAAAAAAATGACAAAATCCCTTTCCTTAGTGAACTCACTAGTTCCTTTCTACGAGTAACAGAAAAATATACAAATATAGTACAAATATAGTACTGTGATTCAATAAAAATATAATTAAACTCCAAAATATAATGGAAGTACCCCAAACATTCCACATTCAATCTGCTTTTGAAAATTCCTGTCGAAACAAGATACCTATATCCTAGTTTTCCTGTGATGATCATGTTTTAGTGGGCTCACTCCCTTTCTCTTAATTCTAGCTTGCTCTTTTCTATTGAATTGACATAAAAAATAGCTCTTCTATATTGCATGCTGGAATCCACATATATATGTATACATGTATGGTTATGGGTCTGTGTATGTGCATACATATGTGTATTTACATATATATTTCATTCATAGATCTTCTCTATTGCATGCATGATATTACTCTCTAAATTTATTATCCTGGAAATCTTGATAACATGACATGCTCCAACAGCATTTGCTTATTGCTTTACACAATCATCAGGGATTTGGACAAGATCTATTCTGATTGTCAACATCTATAAAGATATATATCTATAAAGATAATAGCATGCTCTATTTCCATATTGCTGAATGTTTTTCAAGGAATTTTTACGGAGATCAGAGCTTTCAGAGTAATGTTCTTCAGGAAAGATATGCCATGTTCATAACAATACAATGGACAGAATATTTGACAAATGCCACACATGGTAATTCTTTTCACACAAAGGTAGCCCAAAATGTTTGAGTAATTCTTATGGCAGGGAATGCAAATGTTCTTCAGGTATGGTTGGTTGATTTTGTAAATGAGTTTTTCCACTTACCATAGTTACGTCAACAGACATTTCATTAAATTATATTTAAAGATTTGACAAGACAAGTCCTGTGGAAAGCATGTTAACTTAAATTTCACCATCTCGTCACACTATGATTGGTCTAAGTGTGGTAGAGCCTGAAAGGGTGGGTTTAATCAGCATAAACATTTCCAGAAAGTAATGAAATTTAATAATAAATAATTCCAAGAGGCCTCGTTAAGCTGGAACATTATTATCAAACTGAATATACAAATTGACAGCTATGCCAATAAATTTTAGAGCTGTGAACATTTACCACATAATATAATAAAGGTCTTTTAAGAAGCTTCCGCTGCTCTCGTTCTGGGAAAAGAATTGCTCCCTGACTTTGTTTTCTCTCTTTTTGTCAAAGGGGAAAAAAATCTTCTGGGTTTGTGGTCAGAGACATACCTACAAAACACGCAATAGGTCTGAATGTACTATAATAAAAAAAATTTTTTTAAAAAGATGTGTACCGTATTATTGATCCATGCTATCAAAATTGAGCTTGCAGATCTAGCTCAACGCAGTTATATCCATAAAGATTTATGTTTTCTCAAACTGAAAGTGTTTTTGGATTTAAGTTATAAATAGGAGTATAAAGTTACTTAATCCTTAAATCTTGATTCTGAATACAGATTTTAACATAAACTCATTATCATCTCTGCACTGAACTTAATTCAATTATGAGTCAATTATTAAATATTATGTTTGAAGATGGATTATGTTATATTTTCAGTATTAATAGTTTTTACAAAGCATAAAGAAGCAGAGAAGTACTGTTAGATTTATTTACAATCTATTGTTATGCTATATTTTGGCACTAAATTGCCTTAGACATAAAATATCAAATACCCAATTTCACATGGAGAATTGCCAGTATAGATGATTAAAAGAGAATCAAATATATTATTGAAGCTATTGTATAAAAATGAATTTTGGTAAAGAGACTCATCCTAATGAGATTAATTTTAGGCATATTTGCACAAAACCTAGAATCACTGAAGACAAACAACATAATTCCCTTTGAAGATTTGTTTTTGTTTTTTTATCTGCACAAAGTATTTCTGAGACTTTAACAAATTTTCATATACTTGTACTGCATCTAATAAAGAAGTCAAAAAATGAGAACAAATGCCCACCCCCCATTTTTGTTTATCTGTGTTTTTTTCGTATGTGTTTCTTGAATATTGCATTATGGAACATCAGTAACCTACTTGGCAACTGTAATCACCAGCTTAATAAAAATTTCTGAATTTTCTGGAAAAATAAGAAAGCCCTGAAATGCCTGTCTTGTTCTTCTGATTTGGAGAAGCTTGTACATATTACACCAAAGTTTTACAGTAAAATTTTTCTACTATAACGATATTTCCCCAATTTCTCTGTGTCAGTCAAATATTTGAATCCCTTAAAGAACATTCTTAGGTAAGGATTGAGAAGTGTACTTCCCCTGTACCTTCTTAAACCTCTGTTCAATCTTTCAAGGCTGTCTTCTCGGATGAACTGTTAGCTAGCAAACCCAGGTCCAAGCGAGTCCTTTACTTTTGTACACATTACTAGTGATGACCAAATTTGATTTTTCCCCCTTTCCGGTACATGGAAGACAAAACCCTATTGTGAGTGAACCCCCGTCCTTCTTCTGGTGTAAAGATTGAGTTATGGTGAAAAGCTTCTGTACCTTTTCCCTTTACTCATTACCTACCAATGATACCAGAAAGGATACATTATCTGTTATAGCTACAAGATGGTGAAGGCTCTGTTCAACTGAATTTGAGTGAAAAAAAAATCTCCACCTATCTACTTTGCATGTATCACCTGAGTAAAAAGACACATTTTATACCAGTTAAATTCTGGTGTTGTTTTGGAGTTGTTCTCTCAGTAAGACCAAACCCAAGTAATTACTAAATTAAATTACTAAATAAATAAACCTAATTAATAAGTGATGTGACACAGGATATTTCCCATCGCATTCTTGACATCAAACTGTTCCTCATTTTTGTTGGCTGTCCCATTTGATTAGAAAGGTGTCAAGAATCCCACATATATGAAAATATTAATAGCTACAGCTACCGCTTATGTTAAGAAAGAAGTCAATGTGAGCACAAAGACAAGTGTGATGAGCAGTAACAGCACAGTCACCCAAGGAAATAACTGTGGTAGAACATCAGCGCTTTGTGGCTAACAGGAAAGGGAGTGTAATTCAGAATGAGAATCTCCTTATTCCTACCTGGGTTCCTAATGAAAATACTATTGCTTTCTGGATGCTTAAAATCTTTGCTTTTTGTTTGTGAGAGCTCAGGAATTAATTGCTTTTAAAATGATGTATTTTTTAAGTTGTTCAAAATAAAATTTATTCAAGTCCATGAAAGACAACTGTAACTCATGTTCAAGTAGGTAAAGCATGTGAGAAATGAGATGTCAATCAGTGTAAATACTACATAAATACTACATACCCATCCCAGCAGCTTTATTTTTTATGACAAAAAAGACACTCCCAAGTAAACACTCCCAAATAAATAGCATTTTGCCATATTTGTTTTATGCCATTAAAAAAAAAATAAAACATTGCAATCTCCTGCATTATTTCTCACCCAAGGTAATCACAGTCACACATTTATGTGTATTTTTAATACTTTTCCATGTAACTAAGCAAAACATTTTCTACATGTGTTTAAAAATTACATAATACTATAATAATATACATTTTGTTTGATAGTTTGCTTTAGAAAACAACTAAACATGTTTGAGATCTATTTATGTTGATTAAGCTTTCTGTCAATCTATCTATCCACTCATCCGTCATTTTTATATCATTCTATGTATATGTGCATGTATATCCATGTGTGTACTTTTCAATTTTGCTGATTTTTAAGATGACATCAAAATTCATCCATTTTGCTATATACATTATTTTTGGGGTCATTTCAAAGGTTTTCTAATTATAAATAATGTTTCAAAAAAATTCTAACTTATGTCCCCTTAGGAGAGTTTTGTATGATTTTTTAGAGAATATGCATCGGAATTTGAATGTAGGACTTTACATTTTGCACATTTAGTTTTTGCACATTACAAGATATACCCCTACTTGCAATGAACCTCACCAACACTTAGTGTTACAGACTAATTTTTTTCTCCATCTAATTTGTGTGAAATAGAACATTTATAGTGCTACTGTGTGAAATTTCTCACAAGATTGTCTTAAATGGAAATTCTAGTTTTCGTTCCTGGCATTTGCTTAAATCTTTAGCCCATTTTACAATTTGAGTGTACTTTTATCACAATAAGAGTTTTCAGATATTCACAGTACTACGCTTGATCTTAGCCAAAACGCTGAGAAACAATCAAATATTCACATTTCTAAACCCTAGTGATATGCATTTCAAAAATCTTCTCATATGAGACTTGTGCTTATACTTTTTTATTGCATGTTTATTATACAGAGATATTAATTTTGATCTGGCCAAATTAATTCATTTCTCTTATATACTTGATTATATAAATTCTCCTTCTGTGTTTTATGTGTAAGTTTTAATCCCATTGGGATTTTTACCTGTGCAAATTGTTTGATTAAAAATCTGATTTTTATTTTTATTATTATCATTTAATATATGCTACTAATATCCAAATACCATAATTACTTAGTTTTCACTTTGATGATGTTCTCTTAATACCCATTTATCATTTAATAAATTTACCTGTGTGCACACTGAGATTAATTCAGTTTTACTGATTACTTTGTTTATTCTTATTCTATAGCCACATTGTACTAATTAGCCTGACTTTACTGAAAAATCTTAATTTCTAGTGGAGCAAGACCTCTCTTTTCATTATTCTATTTTTTTAATCAATATATTTTTTTTAGCTAGTCTTAAAGACTTTCCTTATATGGACTAAGAATAAATTTGTCAAGGTGTTTGAAAAATCCTATTTCTTAAAAATTGGAATTGCCTTTAATGTATAGATGACCTTGGAATTTTGGTTTTGTCTACATAGTATTAATATATTTGAATAGAATCAGTATGTACTCCATCCTTTACTGCTAAGCCACAAAGAGCATGTGTTCATCAATTCCAAATCTAATAGGACTCTCAAAACGATGTGAACCTGTATTGGAGGTATTTTAGAAAGAAGAGCAGGTGGTGTTTAAACATGGAAAGTATTTGGAGAAGATTCAATTTTAAAAACAGAAATAGGGAATGATGAAAAAAAATGTAACCATGGCAGAAAATGAAATGACATCTTATCTGGTATGTGGATGGGCCAAAAAATGGGCTCCTGGGAGGAAATCATACAAGAATGCAGTATTTGACTTTCCCATGTCCTGCAATTGGAAACTTTTTGAGCGAATTTCAAATGGTAACCCCTTCCCGCAAATAACAAATAAATTAGTTTCAAAAACTATTGCCAAGTTCAGAAGCTGTAGAATCTGCCAGTTTAAATGGTCTGTGCCAATGCATTCTTGTACACCCCACTTCCCTCTGCCAGCTTCATTGCTGATTGGATGCTGATGGATGGCATTGCTCTGTTCCACTGCAGCACTTTATAAATAACTTAATTCTGTGATCTACAGCACAATGGCAATTCCTATTTTTGCAGCAATTGCACTGCCTGGAAACAAATGATTTCCTTAATAGCAGGCCTTTGGATAGCTATTGGACTCTGGATTAGTCTCTAATAATGTGTCAACAAAGGAATTTATATATATATATGTATATATACATATATATATACACACGAGTATGAAAAGTTAGGCACAGCAAATTTACTGTTTAAGTGTAATTGTGTTACCATAAGTGGGGAAAAAAAACTAAATTGATACCATGGGCAATATCAAAATATTTGTTAGATAAACATTACTATTTGGAATTAACTGTTAGTGCTTCTCTTTATTGTTACTTCTTTTTTCCTTCTTTAATTTATTATCTTTGAATTTCATGCAGTGTATGTTTGTTTATCCCTTTGCACTTGCCCCCTGACACCACCCCCTCCGGTGCTCTACCTCCTTTCTTATTGTTATTTGTCTATGTTTGGCCCTTTGATCTCTTTTCTGGAGCAATGTCCTTTTCCTGGGTAAGGATCTACTTTTTGGGATGCGGTAGACTGTGCTGCTTAGATTTCCAGTCCTAACTTTGTGTCCAGCAGCCAGTCCGAGCTCGTTTGTCATGTATCAGTGCTTCTTCCTTCTTGCTGGCTGTCACCTTCATTCTGTTTTCTGTCCCATTTGCTGCTTCTTTGCCTTGTGGTTCAGACTTTTGGCTTAGGGAGCCTGACTTCTAGCCTTTGTTGGTAGAGAATTTCCTCCATGGAGACAGCCATCAGCAGATGGTTGGGCTGACTGGTCTCCTGGGATGGTTGGTTTGCAGATCTGTTGTGGGGCCACTGTTGTATTTCTGTGACCTTCCTCCCCCAGTGGAAAAGGGTGTACCTTGCCCTTGCTGAAGGCATCTCTGAGCCAGGATTTTGGCTTCCAACTCCTGGGGACATTGTTGGTGTAATTATGTGTTAGGTAGTCTCTGTACTTGGTCTCTGTACTTATTCCTGATGAGGTCTGACTAGAGCGGAAGCATACTGGAGGGGGTCAGTACCTCCCTCCCACCCCCCCACACCCTGGCAGGGTTCAGGCTCTCATGGTGTGGTCTTATCCAATCATCTTTTGTCTCTTTATTATTATTTCTGAAGAATATGCATATCCTTCAGATTTGTTTAAAAAGTTGATGTCATGACAGGATTGACAGTATTTCAGTAGGAAAAATTTTATCTATACAAAAATCTGATAATAATAAAAAAGTTACTAAAATTTCAAGATTTTTTTCTATAGTGGGTTATGGGCACTATAAGCTTGACATTAAATACAAGTCGGAAATTTGCATCAGCTAATTAAGTATTCTGTAATAAGAATACCAGGTGTTTATGTAGTTTAAAAAGATACAAAATTATATCACACAAGAACTTTATGATGGATATTGTAGGAATTATACATTTTAGAGCTGCAAGGGGTCACAATTATTTTGTAAAAATCTTCCATTTTACCAAAGAGAATGGTAAGTACATATTCTCAAATTTGAAAATTACTCAGAAGTTCAATTGAATGCCATAGTGTGTACCACCCCAGCTGTCAGATGGTTTTATCTCCTTCCTCTGTGCATGGAACCCCTAAACTCAATCTACAGAAAGCTTCAGAAGACTATGACACTCTCATACTCTCTTGCTTATAGGTTTTGCATTGTCAGTGTTCATTTAATTTAGAATACCATTTCCCCACCAATTTTTCAATATTATAACCTCCTATATTAATAATAAAAAAAAATTTACACACCAAGCACTGTGCTAAACACATGACATCACTTAACTTACCAAACCCTTATGTAAACCTTATGAAGAATATAATATCATCATGCTTGTTTCATAGATGAGGACCAAAACTCAGATACTGAAATGTTAAATAATTTGAAAGGACACAAATTCAGGTTGTGTATCTCCAGGACACGGTATAATAATCTCCATGCTAAACTGCCCCATAGATTCAGCTCCTTCTTCACTTCCTCCTGAAACTTTTCTGCTCCCTAAGTAATTATTAGATTTCATTTTGTTTCTCATATTGTGAACTTCTTGAAGGCAATAGGCAGGTTAATATAAGATTGAGTTTGGATCTGAGATTAGACAAAAGTGGATTTGAATCCCAGGCCTGTTGCTTACTCAAAATGTGATGTTAGTAAATTACTTACTTATTAAAGTTCAAGTTTTCTTATTTGTAAAATAGAGAAAATAATACTTGCTTCATCATAATGTTATAAGAGAAGGACTAAATATATAAAGCGCCTACTTAGTCAATATAGATTAGCTATTAAAATATTACCGGTATCCTTGAAATTTAGTACTTTTCTATTGGTAGATGCATATTTTTTGCATAAATAAGACTATGAAGGGCACAGATAAATCAGATTATATTCTGACTTTACTGGCTAATGACACTCTTGTTTCACAAACTCTGAGTTCAAGTTTTAGTGTGGGGAGTCGCTTTCCTGGCTGTCAGATCTTGCATTTTAGGGATCTCGAGACTTGGCACCCATTTACATTTTAGTTGCTGCATCAACTCAGGCTACCTAGGATATTTTTTAAGGAAAAGAGAATGGATGATTTTTTTCAAAGCACCAACATTCTCTGAAGTGCAGGAAGAATGGACATTGAGAATTTAGTCCTTTAAATAACTCCTTGAAGCAGAGGGAAGGAGTTATTGTAGAGTGGCCGCCTGAGTCACTGAGCTGCTGCTTGACCTTCAAGATATTGTTCTAGTTTTGCCCTAGAAGAAAAAAAAGGAGAACAAAACTATAAAACTCTTGGTTTCCTTTATCCATTGCCCTTAGTAGTGTGTGTGTGTGTGTGTGTGTGCGCGTGCGTGTGCGTGTACACACACTTGTGGCCCACACAACACCTTTTTTGATGAAGTCTGGGAGGGCTGACTGAGCACTAGAGTGGAAGGTAGGAACTGTAGTTCTGGAGTTTCTATCTTTAAAATGTGACCTTTTAGTTATAAAACCGGAATCTATATAAACAAACAAACTTGCAAACCAAAAGAATGAAGCTGTTCACGCAGAAACCCGTTATAGATTCAGTGTCAAAACACTAGGGACTTACTATCCTTAGTATGCAGAGTTGTGCTGAAAAGGTCTGTAGAGTTGCTGGAGGCTTTCACTAAAATTCACTGTGAGGAATATTTGCAGAACAACAGGTGAGAACTGGGCAAATGGTGGGAAGTGGGCAATCTCTTATCTGAAAATTGTTCTATTTTTAACCCTCAGCTTATTCAGATAATGTTTCAGAAATTCTCAGTGATTCTGATTGCCAACAAGTATGGTAAGGAAATTCAGTTTTTGGCTATTAGGAGTTTTATTAAGCTGGTCAATTCTTAAACGATATCAGTTCCAGGTCCAAATCTCCCTTCAGAATGGGCTAGGTATTTGTTTCTTTCTTGCTTGCATCCTTCAACAGCCTTGCACTTTAGAATTACCCAGAGGCTGCCCAGAGTGATTTTAATTCTGCTTTCAGGTAGACAGCCTTTAATGAAACTGCTGAGTGATTCATAAACATATCAACAAATGCTGTTAACCTATTTTATTTCCTATTCTTAGTGTCTAAATCTGCTCACCAGTTTTCAATGCACACTGAAACAGCATGCCGAAATGCTTTGTTTAGTTCTATATAGCTGAAAATAGCGATGTGTTCTCTAATGGTTACTTGCAATGGTACCTCATCAAAAAATACTGCCCTAAAAAATATGCAATTTATCATGTCTTTGTTTGAACCACTTCATTGGTTTTCCAGTGTTAATTGTAGAATGAATGCCTACAAAGTGCTGTTACCACCCACAAGGTCCTCCAGCATCCAGACCCTGCATCCCCTCATAGTATCGTCCATAGGTTTTCTCTCTAGTATACTAGGAGCCTCTTTAAGTCTCTCAGTAAGCGCTCCTAGAGT
This sequence comes from Uropsilus gracilis, assembly GCA_004024945.1. Taxonomy (NCBI): domain Eukaryota; kingdom Metazoa; phylum Chordata; class Mammalia; order Eulipotyphla; family Talpidae; genus Uropsilus; species Uropsilus gracilis. Next base: position 129,279 of record PVHY01000390.1, read on the forward strand.
TTTCCACCTCAGCATAGTCACACATGCTGTTTCCTGTATCTAGAATACTTTTCACACAGATTTTTGCATGAATGGTTCCTTCACATTTAAAGTATACTTATAAGTGGCATCAAAATATTGCCCCTACCCAGTTATTTTACCCTACATTCTATCATCTACTACTAGATTGGTTCGAATTTACATAAAACTGTCCATAATTTGAATTATGTGTCTATATTCATTTTCATATACTTCTGGTCTTTGTGCTGTATTAGCTTATAGACCCCAAGAGAGACCTTAATCTGCCTGTTTACCGCTATTTGACTAACACTTTCTATCTAGAACACAGAATACAGATAGTGTTCAGGATCATTTGTTGGATGATGAATGAATGGGTAATGGGTTGATAGTTCTCATGTAGTCTCATACTTACCTCTCATGTGGATAAGGCCCCCAAATCAATAAACTCATATGTTGATGGAAGCATCTCAATCTAAAACTTGTACTTTTTTCCCCTTGCTGTGAAGAAAATGGTAAAACTTATGCTGGGACTCAATTTAGAGAAGGCAGTATGTGTGAATCTGGTGAAGATGGGAACTAATTTTATAATTACGGCATTTTGTTAAATGTAAGGTTTATGGGGGATACAAAATTGAACCAGGTGCAATCCTTTTCCTGTCACATCTTAAAATTTAGGGTGTGAAAGTGGGTCTATAAATAAAGGTAAGACTCTGAGGCCTCCATGAGGGAGGGTTGGAAGAGGGACAATGTGAAGAAAAAGGAGAAAAATGGGGGAAGAGAGCACAGTGGACTATGGTGGAGAACAATGGGTGCTTTGGGGGTGGGAGCACTATGGTGACTAGTGACCTGACAAAGAAAAACCTATATTGTGAAAAAGGTGACAGGAATGTAAAATAATGTTACATCATTAAATAAATAGTAAGTCAAGTGTGAGGTCAGCATACTGTGTGTCAGGTATAGTTGTGCTACTGTGCGGTAGATGCTATGTGAGAATATAGGCAATGCTTGACTTTTTTAAAATATGATTTTGAAAGCTGTCATTCTATAGTATTTCTAATTCACTCTACTGTAGAGGCAGTGGACTTTGTACACTTTTAGGCCTACATGCTATTACACAAACCTAGAGTGAGGTAGGTAAATCCATCTGTCTTACTAAGTCAGGAAATAATTGTTCTCCTACAAAATATCAAACACTGTGTCTAGTGTGTTAGGCACCAGGTATATTGCTATGAGGGAGAGAGGCAAGCTCTGTTCTCACAATGCCTTTACATTGATGCAAGAAAGACAGATATTAAATAAAAATGACAATGTTAGATTTTGAAAGTTATAATGATGGCAGGAGAGGGATGAAATATAGAAACATTGGGGATCTGGGGTTGGGTCACTTTAGATAGGTTGATGATGTGAGACCTCCCCAAGCATGTGACATTTGATCTGAGGCTGGAGGGGTGACCATGGGCTGCCCAGAGGGGAGCAAGAAGAAGAGTCTTTCATTCAGAGAGGGGCAAAAGTAAGGCCTCCAGGTAGAACCAGCTTGTGTGTGTGAAAAACTGAGGGGAAACCAGTGCATCTGAACCTAGTGGGGATGAGAGCAAGAGGAGGTCACAAGGATAGAGTGTGGGGGTCTTCTGGGTTATGCGGAAGAGTGAATTGTATTCTAAAAGAGAGCAAGGGGGAGTTGTTGAAGTGTTGGCAGTAGACTGACAGGGTCTGCTTTATACTTTTAAAGGGGTATTGCTGTAAAAAGAAGAGGTTGTAAAGGGAGTATAAAGGAAGTAAAATAAAGGCCGTCATGATCTGAGATCGCTACTCCACACGTTTCCATTTCTGATGAAGTAGCTCAACAATAGTGTCTCCAGGGCTCTCTATGTGCCAAGCACAGTGCAAAACTATAAAACTAGTGTTGCTGAATTCCATCAACCAAATTATTGAGGTTTTCTACAGAGACACACTTCCATATTTTCAAATTGATTTCTTCATTCATTTTCAATTTCCTTTTCATGATTAGCTAAATCAAAAGTAAATGTTTGGGGTCCTTTTAACCTGTTCACCTCAAATCCTCTTTCTTTTTCTGCACAGATCTGTAATTTCCCAAAGTAGTCTGTGGCTGTGGCATGGAGCACTTATCCGGAAGAAGCAGGTTCTGCTGGGGGTTCATGCTTGAGTCCATTTTTCTTATCTTTCTCAAATGGCCGAAGTTAACTGATTTGAAAGGGCCTCATTTTAAATTACATTCATTCAGTGAAAACAGAAATTAACACTTAGAGACATCTATATGCTAATGATTGTAGCTCAGGGAATTCACTTCTAACCTTTTCAAAAGGCGCTGGTAAAGAGCCATTTCACTTGAAAGCAACTTAGTAAAACTGGTAGATTAATTAAATACCATAAAATTTCTTTAAAAATCTTTATTTCATTTATCATTTATGCCATTATTTTTTTTTTCCTTTTTAGTGAGCTACCTTGGCACAGATCATGCCTTTGAGGACATGTTATTTAGTGAATTAGTTGACATGAATAATGCAAAATCTAGAGCAGTAATGCAATATGCAATGCACTCAGTTTGGAATACAGTGAAAGTACAAAAGACAAACAAAGGAATTCTGTTCATCAAGACCACCCCTAGGTTATGTCACAGCTTTGTGCAATTTTTTTTTCTTATTCATAAGACTAAGGCATTGTCCATTTTTTATATGCCCATTCCTCTGTCAGTGAAGCTTTGGGTGAGGTTACAAATCCAGATTTAGTGAATGAAATCTATAAGCAATGTCCACTGGACCCTTCTGTCACATACCCCTTGCACAGTGAACAAATTGCACAACCATACACAAGCCATCCCTTAGTGACTCTGTCTTTTCTTTCTAACTTTATTTGTATTTACTTACTCTACGTCATCCATGATTTCATATATCTTTAAATTCTATTACTCAGGAGAAACAGGTTTTTCCTTACACTGCTTATGGCCTGAAGAGTACTCTCTGCTAAGGACTGGTTGTTGGAAGGGTTTTGCTGAACTTGCGAAGAAGAGATCACACACTTGAGTAGGGCAACTCCTTCAGATGGATAGATGAATTAGATCAAAAAAAATTTATATTAATTTTATATCTCATATTCTCTTTCCATCTTCTGAATAAATCACAACATTTTGGAACTTAGGTTTTGCAGTGAGATTTGCTTGCAAACCCTCGATCTGCTTGCCATTTTCTAGTTGTATGACTTGAACATGTTATTTAACTCTTTATGCTCCAGTTTCCTCCTTTGTAAAGCAGGTACAAATTGCTGGGAAGATTAAATGGGAAAATGCACCTGATGTGCTTGGTTAGATGCTGGAGGCAAAATAAGTACTCAGTAGAAGGTAATGCTTAAGGTGCTGAGGATAGGTTAAAAAAAAAAGCTCTGGAAATATTGCTGCTTTCAGAAGCTGTGTGATTGAGAATTATTGCCAAATTAAATCTGAAATAAGGAAACTCAGATACCTAAGCTGGAGTATTGAATAATCTTTTTGCCAGATATTCTTCAGCCATGTTTCCCTCATACTTTAATGATTCTTGTCTTAGTGTCTTCAAAAATGACACTCTATAATGATCAATAGGCATCATCAATAAATTAGTCCATGGTATTCTTATTGTTATTATCCCTTCATTTTAAACAACTATAAAATTGGATATGTTTGACCTATATCTACATTATGGAATCATTATCACAATCAAAATAACATAGCCATCACCTCCATCTTGTGGCCTTTGCAATCCCTTTATCCCCAATGCTCTACCCCTACAAAACCCCTTACCCAAAGAGCCACTAATCTGCTTTCTATTACTACATGCTAGTTGTCATTTTCTAAAATTCTATCTAAATTAATTATACCATATGTACTTCAGGTATTGTTTTGATCCAGCTTCTTTCATTCAGCACAATTATTTTGAGTTTTATTTTTAGGTAAATATTTTGACCTCCATGAAGGAATTTTTCTTTTCAACCAGTATATATGTCATTGCTTGTGGTAATCATTTATTCCTTTTTCTTGCTGAGTAGTATTTTGACCTCATAGATATACCCTTATTTATTATCCATTCTCTTGTTGATGTACAGTTGGATCATTTGCAGGTTTTGTCTTTTATAGATAAATGAGCTATAGACATTTAAGTACCAATCTTTTTATGCTACCTCATTTCATTTCTCTTGGGGAAATGTCTAGGAGTGGAATGGCTAGATAATATAGTAGGTGTATTTGTATGCATTTAAGTGATGGCCAAATAGTTTACCAAAGATATGTCATTTTACATTCTATCAATGTAACAGAGCCCTTAAGTTGCTCCACATTTTTGGCAACAATACACATGGTTGATCTTTTTGATTTGAGCCATTTGGAGAGTAATAAAGTAATTTCCCCAATGACTATCATGTACTTCTTTGATGTCCTTGTATCCTCTTTGGTGAAGTGGCTATTCAAGTATTTTGTTCCTCTTATATTAGATTGCTTGTTCTCTCTATTATTGAATTGTGAAAGTTATTTATACAGCTTGGAAACAAATTATATATAAGAAATGTAACTGGAAATATTTACTCCATGTCTGTGGCTGTCTCTATGGTGTGTTTGAAGAGAAGTTCTTAATTTGATGGAGTCCAGTCCATCAATTTTACCTTTTATGCATCTTTGTCTAACTCACAAGGTTTTTTCCAAGATTCCTTCTGGAATTTTTATAGGTTTAGGCTTCACACTTGTTGCTATGATCCATTTTGAGTAAATTTTTCATTTTATCCAAAATAAAGTTTGGAATCAATACTCATCTTTTTAGGGTGTAATTTTTCAATTTCCCCAAAGCTATTTATTGAAAACACCGTGCTTTCTATATTGAGTTGCTTTTGTGCTTACAGTAAAAAATTAATTGATTATATATATGTGGATCTAGTTTTGGTTGCCACTCTACTCCATTGACCCATTTTCTGTTTTAAAGATTGTGGTATGTTTTGTAACCTTTTAATTCTCAAGGCACTTTGCTGAGTGCCATTTTAGCAGTCTCTGTCACTCCATGGAGCTCAGTTGAACAACTCAGTTTAACTTTCTGTAGAAAAGTTAGTAAAATTTAGTCAAATTAAATTTAATGATTTAAAATAAGTTTAACCCCCCCTCCTACTCTTTGTTAATTTTGTTTTTCAGTTTCATTTTTATTTGATTTTTATTTTGGGAGGAAGTGGGAAAAAGGTGAAGCGATGATAAAAATACCTTGATAAACTGTTTGCTCTTACCTAGACACCTATAAAAATGGGCATACATTATCAAATTGTTTATGGTGGTTTGGGCATAGCAGTGGAAAAATCAAAGAACCCAAAATAAACAACAAAATCTTTCTAAAAGATTCCTGCAAATGAATGTCCATTTCTAAATTATATTCATTTTTTTTCTCTGCCCAGTGCTGTATACACAGAGTGAAAATGTTCACTTTTGCTTTAGACATGACATTAGGGGTTCTTGAAAACAGAGTCAGGCCAGAAATCCTAAGGCGAGATCCAGTTGAGCCTGCTTGAGAACAGGGCTTTCTCAGGTAGGATTCTACTTGTAAATCCCAGCTGTCAAACTGTGATGGACAGAACCTCAGAAGAGGAAAGAGTCAGCCTAAGGGAAGAGTCTGGAGTGTGTGTGTGTGTTACCAACTGTAAGGCAGGAAGGTGGTTATCAGTCATTTAATAGGTCCACGTTGATTGGTGAGCTTCTTGTTGATGCTAATGAGGCTATTTTTATACTGATAGCTATATTATTCCCAGCAATTGTCATGGTTACATGGACAAAAGGAGAAGGCGAATGGTAAACTTTCTGAATAAAGGAGATGACATGAAATTGGAATCATTTAATCATTTATTCTCACAACAAAAACAGGTCCTTTCTAAGATGAGTTAGTGAACTCTGTTTTACCCTCAAGGCTATAATCCTCCACTGACATCAGTCTCCTCATCTGTTAAAATGAGGGGGTTGGACAAAATGATCTCTAAGGTCTCTGACAGCACTGAAAATTCTATGATTCAGTGATTACTTAATCTATTTTTTAGTAACTGGTGGTTCTACCTTTTCTATACATAGAAACAAATGGAACTTTTACCATGGAGAATTTAAAATTTTATTTGGATCACATGCTGGACTTCAAAAGAGAGACAGAGTGAAGGTGTCTGAGTTAAAGAAATTTGCCTCTAGTATGTTTTGACTGCATGTAATAATCTAGCTATTTAGTGCCACTTCATACGGTGACAGTGTGTGTGTGTGTGGGAAGTCAAGCAAGCATTAAAACCTCCTGCTGACTCTGGTTAGAGATGCAATTTCAAATTCATGATAGGTTAGTTCTTCTCTCAAGGACAATAACCTGATATCTGTGCTAGCTCCAATCTTCTTTCAAAGTGGTTCTCAAACAGAGTTTGGCAGAACACATCAAGCTAATGTGGTAGTAGATGTTTTCTAAACTGCCAGTGTCAGGTCAGTGCCTGATAAAGCCAGGATGCTCATGTCCCAACTGGAGTAGACCTGACGGAGACATTAAGAAAATGGATGGGAATTCTCTTAGATAAGAATCTACAAACAGTTTATTAAAGTTGTTACATATCTGGGTTAAAAATCAGCAGGGTTCTATTTCATCCTGTAACCTTTTCATATCACAGGTCTACAGAGAACAATCATAATGCTGGAATCAACTACTTAAAAGTATTGACTCATTAATCCCCTGTTTCTGTTCAATCATCTAAATATTTTCCATTCTACATCTATTATTTTAGGGGGAAAGTGAACTCTATCCTCTGTGTGCAGTTTTAACTTTAGCAGAGAAAGCCTTCTATAGTCCTTATAGTTGACTCGGAGAGAGATGACATGATTAACAGTAAAGAACACTGAGTACCATTGGTGGAGGCTATGGATAGAAAATTTGTATTAGGCACTTACTGTGTACTAGATATCGGGTATAATTTATACTGTGAGAATTATCCTATCATTTCTGTACTATGGATTAAAACTTGAAGTCTCAAGGTATTAAATAAAAGAAACACAGAAACCTTGGCATTTGATCTAGTGTTTGAATCCTGGATTATCTGTCCTATTTCCTCAGCACCAGGGCTAGCAAACAGGTTTCATTTTATCTGCATCCCCTGATAAGTAACTGATGGAGCTAATTGGAGGGTTAAATAACAGTATTTCTGAAATGTATCTGGGATCAGCAGGAAGAAGCACGTTGGTTTATTTATAATATAACATGGATTCTCAAAATTTCCCATATTTACCCTAACACCTGCTGGCCAAATGAATGACATACACCTAAATTATTGGAGGAATGAAAAGAAAAGGAAAGTTCAGTACATTCTGCAGTATTTTGGGAAGATTTCTGGTTTTCAAGCTATCATTGATGAATGGGATGAATGGACAAAGAGAAAAATGACATCCTGAAAAGAGTTTGAGATGTGGAGGCAACAAGAGAGCAGACCTTTCAGGCAAAGATCATGTAATTTTTACAAGGCTAGGATGCTTGCCTTCATGGGGTAATGGGATTCAAGTAGATCATTTAAATTGGTTCAGAGCATTTTCACATTAACACCTCTTGAACACTGTGTTTCATTAGTTGCCAATAAGTTATCCCTTTGTTTCTGTGTTTTATTTTATGGATTCTATTGTTGTAATGATGATAGCATGGGGAAACCATGTAATGACAGGGAGAACACTGGCTGGGGAAAGAAAGAAAAAGCACTTTGAAGCAGTGGGGCTCCAGAGTTGCATCTGGGCTCCATGCCAGCTCTTCTGTAGCTGAAGAATTTGCCACAGAAACAGCTGGCAATCACTACAATTCACCTGTAATAAAGACAACTCATATAGACTACTCAGCACACTAGTCAATGCTTTAATAATTCTATCAATGAAACAGATTTTTTTGTTGATTTTGGGATATTAAAGCCTCCCTCTGCAGATACAGACTGCCTTTGAGAATGGTCTTGCATTCCTCAACAGATGCATACATAACATTCCGGTACTTTTATTTTAAGATGCTTCAGGTTACAACTTTTATGCCAAAATGTATTGGAACTTCATATATCCCTTAGACTAGTACTTATGGAAATTTATGGTAGTGTCAGGAGATTTCATTGAATAAGCAGAGTCTTCCCCCTGCTCTGTCTATATAGGTTGATAAAATTAGTCCCTGGTGGTGGTGGCACTATTGTCCCTATGGGGGTCAAGAACATTTTTCTTTTGAACAAACTGCTGCTTCCCAGGATATGTTGCAGTTTGGTTTTACTGAGTGGGATTTTGTTAGAAAGAATATAAATTAGGTTTCTTTGCATTTTAGATTGTTCCAACCATTGCCTCTTACTTAAACTTACATGGAAGATACTGTGAGGTATTCTTCAACCCAGTCAATGTTTTATCTAGTCATAAGGAGTGTTTCCTTCAGAGAACCTGGGTGACATTTCCCTCCCCAGTTACTAATGGTTGTGGTCCAATGACTAGATGAATGAAAAGGTAGGGATTCTCATTGCTGGCTTGTCCCAGATGGGTATGTGGGGAAGAGGGGGTTGGCTGCATTCTCATATTCCATTACTGCCATTACCTACTCATGATGTTCACAGTACTTCCCCTGCCCCACCTTCTCTTTTCAATGTCAACTTATTTAATTGGGTCAGTTAGAATTACATCTTCCCTGGTGGTAAGCCTACCATGACATTTGACTTTTATGAAGAGGAAATAAAAAAAAAAAAGATATTTGTCATTGTATAACCAGTTCTTAAAAGATGTTGAGAGATAGAAGATCATAGGTTGGAGGCAGGACACATGTTAAAAAAAAAAAAAGAACAAGATAAACAGGCTTAACATGTAAAGGATTTTTTCTGACTTTCCATCCAGAAGTCAGTCTCCAGGTTTTTTAAGGAGTCCAAACTCTTGTTATACTGGGATCAGGCTCCCTGGCTCATATTGTGGGTAGAGCATTTATAGTTTGTTCTTTTCAGATGCTAGTGCCCATTTGGACATAATCAGACAAGTTTTATTCAATATTCTGATATATATCTATATATATGCCTATATAGATAGATATGTAACTATATATCTATATAAAATGACTTTAGGCCAATTTTCCATATTTGGAAATGTATTTGTGTTTTACTATTTTTGAAACACTAATATCACTCTCTTCATCAGGTTTATCCTGGATCACATTAATTAAGGGCCTAATCTGTGAGAAGATTAAGTGGCCCTTTAAGAATAAATGCATTTTAATGGATTTGCTTCAGGCTTGAGAAAGATTCAAGGCACAAAGGACTGAGTCCTTACTGGTGGGATTTCAGGCAGTATGACAGGTATAGAGGAATATGCTTTTGGCAATAGGCCCTGCCTAACTCCATTCAAATTTCACAAAATAGACAGTTGTCTATTTTATAAGCAAATAGACAATATCTTTTTCTTTTTTTTTCCCCTTCATAATTTTGACATAAACTATGCAGTGGAAAGCAGGTACTGAGTAGTATCCATTATGTATGGGGGCCAATTTTATTAAGGTTCTTGGAAATCCCTCCCTTGGTGGCATATTTAGAAAGTATTATTGGCATCCCGTCCCTCTGTGTTACCAGTGAATGACATGTCAATGTCTTGATGCCTGATCTTAATTATTCACTTTCTGCCATTTCCAGAGCCCTGAGATGACTTTCTTCTGTGCTGACACATGGAATACAGCAGAGTGTTAGTGGATTCCAAATACAATCATGAGAACAGAGAAAGAAAACAATCAACTGTATAAGTATATATGCACATACATATATATATAATTACCCATGTATACATATATGCACATATATGTTGATCCTTAAAACTAATTTAATGACAGCCAGCATATTTGGTAAAAGCATCTTGCTTATATAGGTAAGAAAATACAATGACTTTTTTTTTTTTCCTGACCATCCTCTAGAGAACATACTGGAATAGTTAAATGTTATCTTTTAATTAGGATTCAATACTTCTTGTTACATAATTTGTAGATCATTCTTTAAGGATGAAGTGAGGTGATAGATGTAAAAACATTTTGAAGATTTAAATGTAAACTGGAAAACATATTTTGTCATAATTATGACCATGATTATTTTTTCATGTTTTATCTATTTTTTCAAGTTTTGCATTACCACTTCTAGGCAAGCGAGCTGACATTATTTGGATTTCTACTGTGAGTGCCACATTGGCACAATCATCAACAAGACACAAATGCAATGAAGCAGAAGGAACAAGGAATGCCAAAGAGTTTGAATTTTAGTCCCAGCACTGCTGGTAACAAATCTCTTGCCTGGGGCAAATTATTTAATCTCACCAAGTCTTTGCATACTTATCTTTAAAGTGGGAGACCAACCAATATTCCATCTAGATCCAATTTTCAGGGAGTTTTTTTGAAATTGATTTTAAATAGATGAAATTTCTCATTAAGAAAAGTTGCTACTGCAGTCTTCCCTTTCTCCACAAAAAAATAGCTTTGGTTCAGGCTTCATAATATCTTAGATTATAAGAATTTGGCAAAAAAATATTTCCAAAAGTTGTCTTAATGCCATCAAGCTATCAGTTGTGTAGCTTCCAGGACTTTATATTGTGTGGGAAGAATAGCAAAAAGTAAGAACACACACAAAAACAAAAGCTAAGGTGGAGGCATTCCTTTATTTCCTTTATTGCTCAATGAATTTTTGCTTTCAGTCTCATTTGTCTGACTACAAGGAGGTGTCAGTGAAAGTTTTTTCTTTCATTTAAATTTTTCTTTCCCTTTCTTCAAGTGCCTTGTTCCAATAGAAAAACAGGGCTGATAAAGTCAATGTTCACAACTAACTTGGAGTGGTAGAAACCATTTAGTTAGTTGTTTAACCACTCAAGACTGCTGCCTAGGTTTTCTTAACCATTGTGGAAGATGAAAGGAATGTGACTGAAAGAAACTACAGTAGGATATGCAATTGAAACAATCTTCTCCCAGGAAGTCATAGCATTTCTATACCATGTGGCCCTGTTATGTACCCTCACTATGTCAGTGTCTGTTTTTCCCCTTATATGGTGATTTTCTATAAATAGTTTGTAACTGTTGTAATTTCTCCTTTTAAAAACTGCCTTGGCAAATTAACTTGATTAAACTAGTTATAAAATATCTTTTCTAAAGATCTACCTAAAGGTACAGAAAGGTGTTACTGGTAAGGCCTCTATAGCGAAGTGATATTAAACTAGAAATTTGAAGAAAGTAAAAGTGAAGTTGGGTAAGAAAACAAGCACAACAGGGTTCTTAACTAAACTTACAAACAGGAGCAGCTGATCCTTCCAATCTAGCCACTCATCAGGTTTGTCCCAGCCTGTTCGAGCAATAGCAAGACCACACTAACCTTAAGAAGAGGCAAAAACAGATTTACTCATTAAAAAGACAAAATAGACAAAAGTCACTGAGGGGACAAGGTACCTTTTTTGAATATCTTACTGCATAGTTCAATCTTTAGTCCAAAAAGCTCATGTGCGTACACATGAGTCCTTCAGCCACATTCATCCACAAAATAGTGGTTGTCCCACCTTCAGCCCAAATAAAGAAATCAAGATTGCATCATCATTCTTTCTTCAAAAGTGGGAGATTAAAATCCAATGAAGAAATGAGTATCATCCATCCTCCTCCAAAAGACACAACTTCGGCATTCTTTCAACTTCAACTCTAAAGTGGCCCAAACCCAGCAAGATTCACTTGAAACAACAGCAACAACCACTTCAGATATCTCACTATGAAAACAGCAGCACAGCAAATTCTCTCAGGTCTCTAGGCAATCCCCAAGCTTCACATTTTCAAAGTTAAAACAAATTTTTCAAGTACCAAATTTTCAAGTCATCTTACACAGGTCACAAGTTTCTCCAACATGCTTCTCTTGGCTCCTCACCAGCCTGGACTGGGAATGGGAGCCCACATGTGACTTTTCTTGTCCTTTTGCTGCACATGGCAGTAGCATCTGCAAGGCCTCCAGCCTCCCTCCTGTTCCTCTGCTCCCTTTCCTCTTCCTTCTTCCTTCTCACTCTCTTTCCTTTCCTTAAATTCCCCCATCCTCCTCCTCTCATGAGAAGACTTGGCTTCTCTTCTCCAAGTCTCCACCCACCAGGGCACAATGGCTGACATCTCAATCCAGTACCACCTTGCTGGGGGTTATGGCCTCCCCAATTTTACCACAGCACCCCTATCAAAAGAACAATCCTCTTTCCCGCATATAGTGATGAAAGTTAACCCAAGCTGAAGAAAGAGAAAATGCAATGCCCCTGACATTTGTTGGGACAGAAGAATACCTAACTGGAGAAAGAATACCTAGTCTGACCTCAAGGAGACCAGAATGCCTGGTGACTGACTGCCACAGTGTGGCAGCTATGGATTTTGTGGGAGGTGAGGAGGGGCAGCCATATCTTATAGGACTTTGTAGGACATTGAAATGATATTAGAAATCATTGGTGGATATGGACAGAACAATAATTTGAACCAAGTGTTGCAGCAGAATCAACAGAGAGAGTCACTAGGAAGCAACTGGTATATTCTAGGAAATGGGTGGTGGTACCTAGGTACCTAGGTGGTAGTGGAAGAACTGATAGAATCTGTTGATGACTCAGATAAGGAGATTGAGAGAAAGAGAAATGTTCAGGATGACTCAGAGGTTAAATACTGAGAAACTGAAACCATGGATATGAAAAATCAACAATTTGCTTTCAGATAGATGTTTTTGATAACTATGAAAGAAATATTCTGCTAGCTCTCAGATAGGTGGGTATTTTCACTGATATTTAAATTTAAGAAAAGAAATTGAGAATAGGGAAAAAAACCCAGAACTAGTCCATTCTCTTGATTTCATCTATTTAATCATTCATTCACTTACCATGAATTGCAATTTCTTATACATTAAAAGTTAAATATTAAATGCTGAGAAAGGTAAAAGTGGTGAGAATTATACTATCCATTTGCAAATATTCTTTAGTGGTACATGGTGTAGGGTAGAAATATGTGGCATTAGCACAGGTTAGGTGTTATGTGTTTACGTAAATAAAAGTCATTAAAGAGACTGACATGTAAGATGATATTAAAATTACAGAATATTTGTTGATTCCTTATTCATTTGCATTAGAAACCACTTTGACTCATTGGGGCATTTTATAATCCAGGAAATATATTATATCATTAAGCTAGAAATAATGAAAGGGAGGGAGGTTTTTATTTGTTTGTTATCCATTTGTTAAAGGCTTTTATAGATTGTTAAAGATAGTCTTACCATACTTTTTATAGTTTAGAGAATTCATCATTTAATGCTCATTCCAAATAATGAGGCTGCTTACTTCATGCACATCTAGACCACACCTAACTATGTGGTAACATTAGGAGAAAGAAGTATATTGCTCCGCGGTTAAAAAGGGTGATCTAGACTATGTGGATCCTAAATTCAAGGCTGCATTTAGTTAGAATATCTCAGCTTCTTGTCAAATTTCCATATCTAATTCAGTAAGCAAATTAGATGGATGGTTGATAAATCTGATGTCTGCTGAGTTCAGCATCAGGTAAGAGGTCACATGGATAAGTGACTGTAGCAAAATATATGGTTTTTACTTTTGCAGATCATGGATTCTAATTGAGAAGACCAATACAAAAAATAAGCATACAAGTAAATGAAAATAGCTTTTATAAAATAATTTAAATGTCACTCTTTGACATATACCCTCTGAGAAGGACAATGGGTAGGATGATGATTTGCATCGAAGAATATAAAGATTTACTGGGTTGAAACAGAGGTTCTGCTCTTTGAGAATTTGGGCTATAAGGAAATATTGGCAAGTTAAAATTTGTTAATTTTTAAAAATTGACATTTGAACAGGGATCTTATGTGCTCCATGACAGACTTCATAGAGTTGTTGGTAATCAGATGGCTGTCTTTGATTTTCAAGATAAACTTTCATTTATAGAAATCTCTGCTTCTCATATTTGTGCCTTTCAAGTCTACTGGATATTCCTCTCCAGAGTCTGACATCTGTCCAATAATTGAGGTGTGAAAATGTCCCCTGTGATAGACTTTTTGCATTGACAGTTATAAAATTTTCTTTTGGAAATCACTGAATGTTGCCTCCAAGAAATGAACATTTTAGTATGAAAATTTTGAAATGCAAGATCTCTTAAAGGCAGATTCTCAGCCCCTGTGGACGCAGGGGATGGAGTTTTCTATCTTGGAATGAGAGACTTAAGAATTTTGAGGTACCACTATTTTGCCTCAGCAGAGTACACAAGTTTTGGAGCTCTCTGTGCCAATCTTAAATGCGTTTGAGAGAACAGGAAATCACACTGTATTTTACTAGTACCAGTTGGTGCTGTGTGTGCCAAATCCCACAATTTGTAATGGTAACATCTTGAGGTGGAATGCGAAAGGGCAAGCTCTGTTGTAGGTATGTTGCCAGTGGAGGAGGAAAAGGTTATAACGCTTTCTGAAGGCACACTGAGGGAGGCTAGAATAACATGACTGCGCCCATGTTACCTGAACACAGCGCACTGAAATATCACATAAGTGATACAGAGCATTTAATGAGACGGGACTGAAAACTTTAATTAGCTTGTAGGGCTTTTTATTATTTTATTTTTTGTTCATTATATTTTCTGCTCAGTCTCTGTGGATGTTCTGCATTTTCATCATCAAATGACTGGCTGGCTATTTTTGTCAAACAAGAAGCCTGAAACCATCAAGTCTGAGCGCGGAGACAGTCTGCCCGCTCTGTCAACAGGATGAAAGTGAGTCTCGGGCTTTTTTAATTACAAGGATAACATGTTCGCTCATCTAATAATGAAGATGGTTAGCAATTTTAAATTTTAATAATCAATTACTGAAAGTAATTCTCCATTAAACCACAAGAGAGCCATTAAATCTCAAAAGATGGAACATGCTGTATGTAACAGTAGCAAATTTTCTATTTTTAAATATCATTAGGGAATATCTGATTGTTTCATTTCTCTGCATTTCTTTTACCTTTTTCCTCATGCAGACCATCTCATTTTCCGCAGGAAGACAGCACATGATCTTATAAATAATAAAAGAAAACCCTTGCAAGACTTGATCCAGGGGTGTGAAATATGTGCTAAGAATGTAATTTATTTCAGTCTGGCATATTTTGACTGAATAATAAGGAAGGTGACTAATTAATATTATACTATGCTGTGGGCAAGGCAGCACAGTGGGCTAATCCATGCTCCTTTCACCTCTGGAGACCTGCATTCAAGCCTTGGAGGAGTCACAACTGCAGAGCAGGGCTGGGGGGAGGGGAAGAAGATGCCCAGTGTCTTTTCCTGACTGTGAAGATCCTTGTCCGTATTCTAAAACCACCTTCAACATCAGCCTCTGCTCTGAGGAGATGACAGAAAAGACAAATGATTGTTACCTGGCTATGCCAATCTGGCCACTTACATGTCAGGGGAGATCCTTTCATGACAGCTTTGGCTGTCCTCACTCTAGGTTGTTGAACCAGCTCACTTTCAACCTGTGTAAACATTTGGAAATACATGTAATAAAAGCAAATGTATGTATGTTGCATAGGGTAGAGTAATAGAAAAAAAATGGTCAGAGAAAATGAATTATCTAGAATAAATTAGCCCATCTCCAATGAAGCAGCTGATTCATTTTTCCTATAGAACCTAAAACTTAGAGTACAAAGATACCTTATGTGATTTTTAAGTCACTTGACTAGCTCTCTCACTATGAGAATGCCATTATGAATTTGCCAGGGATAATATGCTTGGCTTTTTCCCTCCCACCTTGTGATTGAGCCCCCAAAAGAATATGATCAGAAATAAGGTTCTTACCATCTTGATTGTTTTTCTGATGGGAACTATACTTGTGCTTCTGCATTACACTAACCTTTCCAGGGAGAAATCCACTGCTTCTCTGGGAAGGATTAAAGCAAAAATTGCCAAGCCAGACAGTTGGGTGTGAGGGAGGGAGGTTTCCTGGCATGAATAAATACGATGTAATTCATTTGTACTTGTTCACAGAGAATTCCAAGTTTCTGGGCAGTTTAGGACTCCTGTTTCTTTTGCATTCTGCTACTTGTACTTTAATCATCATTAGAACTGTTGCCAGGGATAAGCTGATTTGATGACAATAAAGAAATGTTGGTTTGAAAATTTGCAAGTTCTTGAGAAATTCAAGACTAGCCCTCACAGAAGAAGAGTAAGGGGAGACTGAGGGAAGAGGCAACCCTCTTCAGAGTATAAATAGTGGTTTAATAATCAACGAACTTTCCCTACCAGGTTTATCTTGAGAAACAAGACCAGTAGATCTCTGCTTCTGTCTGTCAGAATTTTAAAAACATCATGGAGTTCAGTCATTTATACAATCCAGATGGTCTTAATAACACTCTACTTTCTCAAGTTTGTGTCCTTGAAGTCACTCCTAGTATGAGGATAGTGTATGGAACACACATTCCAAAGACAGGAGGGAGGAAGAGACTGTGCCCTGATTGTCTGGGTTCAATTCCTGGGTCAGGCTGTGGCTATGTCCTCTTGATGACCTCCTCCAACAAGGAAATGCAATCCATATTGGGTAATTTTGGTTATTCTTAGCACATCTGAAAGGTGACTCATGTGAATTTTAATTGCCTAGTTATAATGATGAATCCATATTCTATTTGTCTACTATTAGCATGTGGAAATAGGTGTTAAGGCAACATGTTATTTACAATTTTGAGATATTTAATTATTTTCCCAGATCACGAATTATGGATTACCAAGAATGAATTATCATGATTATGAGTGTCTAGATCTTATATCTCCTCAGAAGTTAGCACTGTTGTGTGCTAACTTTGTTATGATCTTTCGTCATAACAGTGAGATCTTATAGTTTCATTGCCCTTGAGCCCTCTCTGAAATGACCTATATATGTTTTAACTTTAGCAGAAATCATCCCCTTTCAGTGACATAGGCAGTCTTCAGGAGCAGAAATTCTTGTGATTACATCTACAAATGTTGTGAAATAAAATCCACAGCAGATTCTGTTTGAAATCTTAGTGCATGCTTGTGTGTTTCATATTCCCTTTTCTATAGAAACAAATTTGGGTCTTGAAAAGGGTACATAAGAGGAAGCATTATTTCTTTTTATTTCAAGTATATATGTAGAGACACTATTTGCTTCTGATTTGGTGAAGCTACCATTTTAGGGACATGTACGTTACATCTTTATTGGATATAAAATTAAGGTGATCTGGGGAATGAGAGTCTAGCTTTAAATTGCTTGCTAGCTTTGTTTGGGTTGTTGCACGTTAGTACTTGGCATGCATTCAGGTGACTGAGTAACATATGTTTGGTCTTCAGCTATTTGATTTGGAGGATACATTTCTCTCCCTTCATAATCTTTACTAATTCAGAGTGGGAGTCAATTCTTAGTGGCTTATTAAAGATATCTGATACTCCATAGACAGTTGGAGGGCCAAATTCCTTTTTTCCTTGGATTGTCCTCTAGAGATGGAGAAGTTCTCCATATGGTCAATGAAGACAGGATTCTACTTCATTGTGAAGGTGGTTGGGTTAGCAGAGAGTCATTTTAAGGAACCTGCTTACAGAGAACAGAATAAGGACAAAATAGAAAGAAGGCCTAATCTAATACCAGAGGAAGGATGGAGAGGCAGTCAGCTAATCCTGTAGGAATGCTTGTGACTGTAATCAGAGAAATTAGAAAGCGCATTTAGCCAAGCTCTAACTGTAGGCTACCATTTTATTGAAGAGATTTTTGCATTACTGTGAAGAGGTAAAGAGCATATTTGCTTACCAAAAGCTTGACCTCTGATTCAAGCTTACATTTGTTTCATTATGAGAATGCAGATCATGCAGTAAAGAATTTTTCAGTGAGAAACAATGATGCGTAAGTGTGAGGTTGGGAAAGGGTATAGACTTTGAAGTCTGTTAATGCTGGATTTCACCTCAGTCATTTATTGGTTCTGGGACCGGGGTCAGTTATTTCACCTTTTTAAGCCTCAATTTTCTCATCGTTTAAGTGAAGATAAAACTAGAGCAGGGTTTCCCAGCCTTGACTTTATTGACATGTTGAACTGGATAATTTAGGGTCGTATACCGAGGTGGGACTCAAATCCAACACTGTAGATATCACAATTTGTTCCTTTGGGTCAAAATGTTCTGAGTTGAGAACCACTGAAATAGTGTAAAAATGAGAATAATGAAGTTCTATAGAAAGCACTTGGCATCATACTTGGCATGTAATAATAGGGGCTCAATAAATATTACTAGTTTTACCCATTGATAAAAATGCGAGCAGTATTTTTAGTTGATATTAAATAATACCAGATATTACCTTAGTCCAGAGTTTTCTCTGCTTTGAACAAGGGGAAGCTGGTTAAAAAAGCCGTTTCCCCCCCTGCATTCACATTCTTATTTCATGTACACTATGAGCTCTGCTTGCAACTCACCTAGAGGAGGGTTTGCAGAACAGTAGCTGCATGATTAATTGATTAAACACTGCAGTGTTCATAGCATATTCTGGGAGAACAATTACCAGTTCCCCAATGTAATGCTTGTCTTGATGTTGAGTAACTGCCCACAATATTCTTATTTGAAAAGACATTCATGACAGTTATAGGCAGACTTCCATTAAAAATGTGATTATATTGTTTCTGAACCACAGAATATTCCCTTGCTTTGTTGACATAAACTAAAGAGGAATTATGATATTCATTTCTGTTTATCATACACATTAATGTCCTATCTAGTTTGTCTATTATTTGATAGCATGTGCATTAATACAATCATTCAAAATGCAATTCTGGCTTCTCCTTAAGTTCAGTGATTAAAAAACAAATTGCACATCATGATCCACTGAGTCTTGGCTTCAAATCAAACTCCCACCACTTCTTCAGGAAAAGAAAACTTCAGACTGCTAATAAGAATAGGCATGACTAACCAAGGTAATTTCTTCCTGCATTAATCTTAAACTCTTTAAGAGTCATCAAGGTTTTATTTCTTTGGCTTTAGATTGAACTGTTGAATTTTGCAGAAAGCATTAAAAGTTACACAGGGAAGATTAAATTAGAACAAAAGATAAAAGTGCTATAAAAACAACATTAAAAGGAGGTAGAGGGGGAAAAAACAAATGCACACATATATACAATTATTTCATTATTTTTTAAAAAAAGTGGTGAGTTAAGAACCACTTTCAACTTGCACTGGACATTTTTTTATTTGAGTCATTTAATTACTTTAGAGTAAAACTCACAATAACTTAGGGAATACTAACTTAACTGATTTGCAGATGTGTTCTTTAGACAGATACTTTGGGCAAAGTATATAAAGAATTAAAATTTTTGTTTTCAAAGTTCTGAAAGTAATTTTAAAGAACCAAGTCAAAACACATTTTCCACCATTTTATATGTATTATATAATCTTTGAGGTCATCTGTCAATTGCTCTTCTCACCATTTTAGCTCTTGTTTCTATCACTTTAGTAGTCTCTAACATACATTTTCACATTTTCCTGCTTCTCTACATTTTTCTCTTTGAGGATCTGTGTTTATCTGTCCTTGATGTTGTGAGTCAAAACCCATTCGTTGAATTGTCTTTTTCTAGCAATTGTCTGTGCAAATTATCATTTACATGCAATAGTAATGCCTTTATTTTTTATGTTCTTAGTGCTTATGTGAATTTTTTTTACCATGCTGTCTTGCCAGTTTGAATATTTCTTAGCAACTTTGTGCTAGTTACATATGTTTTATTTCTTTCCAAGTAGATTGTTACATCATGGAAAGCATAGCTTTTTAGTTTTCTCGAAGTGCTTACCAACATGTTTGGAATTTGTAACAAATATGTGTTGAATGAATCAATGAACACTATATTGAACTATTTTAAAGTGAGCTTCAATGGAGGGTCTTCTATTTTAATGCTTATAATTATGTTATGCTTCTATATAATACCCAATAACAGCATTGCAAATACCACTTAATCAAAATGGTGCACTAGTTTAGTCTAATTCTCATTTTGTAGAGGGAAAATCTGAATGGGTAAATGACTCAATTAGTGTAAATTTCGTGATCAGGCCAGAATAGTAACTGAATGTTCTCATCTACTACTCCTAGTTTCAACCCCTTAGTGCCACTTCCTCCATTAGTTAAATGTTACCCAATAAAAGATATCCTTATCTAAAATAAATATAATGATAACAGATCACCTAGAGTTATATTATATAGCAAGATAGAATTAAACTCGTGCTTTTGAGGCATACAGCTAGGAAAACAATGATCGGTTTTGTCATTCCCTAGTTCAGAGAATACAGATGAGTAACTTTAACTCAAAACTTTGTTGATTCATCTATAAAATGGAATTAATAATTACACTTACTGAAAAGTACATAGCACATGTGATATATTCAGCATGGCATAGGAAAAGCTATTAGTAAATGTTACCTAAATTATAAATTATTTGCACTTCAGGGTTTTGTTGTTTAATAATAATAATATTTATTTTATTATTATATTTTATGGATATTAAAATCCACATATTTTGTAGTATACTTTAAGTAATATAAATTTCTACTCTACTTTGTCAATATCCTCAGCAAAACTCTTTTTTTTTTTTTGGTAATAGTTTTCTCTAAATTGCCTAAAGAAAAAATTCTGAATTTTTAGTTTTGATAATTTTGACATTATATGTATTTCTGTTTTTATTTTCAGGAGAGCTCTCATGATGTTCAATTTGAAAATAGTATGAGCATTTAAAAATTAAAGCTTTAGCATATATTTACTTCACAATTTTCTTTTTTAAAAAGTGAAATGTTGAAATACAATACTGAGATAAACTGCTTATTTTATTCTTTAGTAGCACACTCTCTTATAGTTACTTCCTCTAAAGCTATAGATCAAATATATACAATATTTTAGATTTCTTTTTAACTTTATCTTATATGTTTTAATTTAAACCCACACCTTTCTTCTCAGATGACCAGAAAAATAACTTTCTGGAAAATGAGTTACTTAATATTAATTCTTTTAAACAATTTTGCTATTATCCGAATCTGAGCTAGCACAAATGTCTTTTCTTGGCCACAAGCAGGTTTGAAGTATGACTATACGAGGGCAAATTCCAAGCACCTACTCTACATAAATTAATCTCCCAAAGGAAAATGCATTATGCTTATAATTGAAGTTATCATTTCTAATACCACCATTAATGCTGATTGAATCTTAAATTTGTGTTGGGATCATTTATTTGGAGACACTATATCTCTTAAAAATTCAAGTCAAGTATACCCTATAAAGGTTAATCTATAGTCTTGAAGCTATTTCTTAGGCTTTTGCAATGTGGAGAAGGTCAGATTATGAATCTCTGCAAAAATAAGAACACTTTATGGGTTAAGAATGATAACTATTTTACAAAAAAGACAGGGGATTAGTAATTTAGCTTAAGGGTTTTATTTTTTAAATAAAAGGAGTTGATAGATCTGTTCATTGTATTATTCATTTTTAAGCTCATTTTCATTTTGCTAAATCAGAATTTTCATTGTAAGCCATTTCTTCAACTCTTCATATGGTTAGAATTGGGATAGATGCCTCTAGTCCATTTTGGGGTCTTTATCTTCCTGTTTATTTTATTTATTTGATCTTATATAGTCTCGTGGTTTTATTTTATTTTTTGGTTGAAATATGCATTTATTTGTTATCATATATATGTATTGCATCATTGTCTGAGGTTCGCCCATCACCTTGTCACCCATGAGCTATCTTTATCTCTTGTGCCCTCCCCGTCCCTGATTTTGCCCTCTGGCACACTGTGTCAGTTCTGTTGGTAGTTTTAAATTCTTTGTTTGTTCTCCCTGTACCCCTCATATAAATGAGACAATCCTGTATTTCTCTTTTTCTTTCTGATTTATTTCTGCTAAATGATTGCTCCTAGCTCCATCCATGTTGCTGTGAATGACCTAAGTTAGTTTTCTTTGATTGATGAATAATATTCTATTATGTAAATATACCACATATTTTTCAGCCATTCATCAGTTTTGGGGAATTTGGGTTGTTTCCATATCTCGGTAATTGTAAATATGCAGCAATAAACACGTGAATACAGGTATCCTTGTGAATGTGATTCTTCTATCCTTTGGGTAGATTCCCAGTAGTGGGATTGCTGGGCCAAATGGCCCAGTTGTTGAGGATCCTCCACACAGCCTTCCATAGTGGCTGGACCAGTTTGCACTCTCATAAGCAGTGTCTGTTCCTTTTTCTCCACATCTGGGCCAACACTTGTTGTTGCCTGTTTTTTTTTTTTTTTTTTTTTTTTTTTTTTCATATGGACCATTCTTGCTGGTGTAAGATGGTATCTCAGTGTGGTTTTGATTTGCATTTCCCTGATTATTAGTGATGTTGAGCATTCTCTCCTATGCTTATTGGCTATTTGCATTTTTTTTTTTTGGAGAAGTGTCTTTTTAGTTCTTTTCCCCACTTTTTGACTGAATTTTTAGCTTTGCTTTTGTTAAGTTGTGTGAATTCTTTGTGTATCTTTGTTATCAGACCCTTATCACTTGTGTGGAGGGCAAAATTTTTCTCCCATTTGGTTGGGCTTCTTTTAGTTTTGTTTATTGTCTCTTTTGCTGTACACAAGCTTTAGATCAGAATCAAGTACCCAGAAAAAAAGCCACACCTGTATGGTCAACTAATTTTCAGCAAAGAGGCAAAAAGTATATACTGGAACAAGGATAACCTCTTCAATAAATAGTGCTGGGAAAACTGGACCAAGACATTCAAAGAAATGGACCAGGAAGACTCCTTCACACCTTATACAAAAATCAGCTCAAAATGGATAAAAGACTTAGCTGAAAGACCTGAGACCATAAAATACATAGAGGAAAACTTGGGCAAAACTCTCCAAGAACTACACTTCAGAAATCCCCTCCAGGACTCACCTACAGCTTGCCAAAAAAAAAAAAAAAAAAAAAAAAAAAAAAAAAAAAAAAAAAAAAAAAAAAAAAAAAAAAAAAAAAAAAAGAAAAAAATGAAGGAAAGCATAAACAGATGGGACTTCATCAAACTTAATCTCTCCTGTTTATTTCACTTCTTTTCTAGTATACGGATGCCATCAATAATACCATCAAGCCTTGTTGGTCTACTTTGAAACTTAATAGGTGAGTCAATATTGATGCTTCTTTTTCTCTTGTGGCATAGTGTCAATGCTCAAATGCTGTCTATATCTCCTCAAAAATATCCACAGAAGGTATACAAACCATGCATATCTTTCTGTTCTCTCATTGCTTTAGTGAAAATAATAGTTACCTAACCATTAGCTTGAACCACATGTAATTGGGACTTTTGGCAGACAAAATAATCATATGTTCACAATTCATGCATTTCAACCTATATAACTTTCTCTTTTTTCTCCCTAACTTGCACTGTGGAAATCTTTCAAAAATACAAATCTGAATATATTTCACCCTCATCAACCCCTTTCAATGGTTTTTCTATTGTCCACATGATTATGCTTGAGTTTCTTTCCTTCAGTTACAGGATCCTATGTGAGGTGGTCTCTGTTGATTTATTCAGCTTCAGGTTTTGCAGCTTTCAATCCTTACAATTTTGTTCCTCTCATCCCTCCTAATCTCTATAATCTTTTGTGAGTTTTGTTTCCTCTACAAGCTCTGTCTTTATTGCCTTTTCGTTTGGTTAAACCCAATTCATTTTTTAGATTTCAGTGTAGTGGAAATTTTCTCCACTCTCTGGGGTCTGAGTTAGAATCTTTCTTGAGGACTTTTGAGGTGCTCAGCATATTGTATGTAATTTCATACTTGCTTTTGCATCTTCATTACTCAGTGTGGTTCTTGACAACAAGGATTATGTCTTCTAGTTGGGCCCTGGACTTCAAATTTTAATGCACAGCAGTTACTCATACATCCTTGGTCAAGTTACTTGTTCTTTCAAGTTAGCCATATTTTCTGTATATCAAAGCTGAAGATGACATCACAGGGAATTAGTTGAGAATTGTATGGAATAACATTTGTGTAATATGATTCTAGAAAACTGCACTTATTTTAGATTACCATTCTTTCTTCTCCCTATGTACTTTCTTAGTATTTGTTTGCTTCCTTTAATTTAGTAGCTTTATTTTCTCAATGGTATAGATTTGATACATGACATGGATAAGGAAAGATAGGAAGTGGAAGGTAGTTTTCTCGTTTTTCTGACAATTCACATCTCTGTGAGTGGGTCTAAGCAACTATCGAGAGAGATGCAGAAGTGGTGGAACTCTTCAGAGCTGAACTATACTCAGGTGATAAAGTGGGCACAAACCTCGAAGGTCCTTTTCTCCTCTTACATGGAACTCAAGTTTTTTGTTACTCTCAGCACATCAGGACCTTGAGTTTGCCAGGTTTAAGTTATAAGGCTTTATTGTAAACTTATACCTGGCAGTAAGGAAGGCAACATCTATCTCATGGGAATACAAGAATAGAAAACATAACACGCCAACTTCTGCAGACATAAGAACTAGATTCAAAGCTCTCTAAAGACACTTTTTTTATAGATCTTCATTTTTGTGTTGTCCTATTAATAGCACTTCAAGACATACGTTCATTTTATTTTTTCTTCCTCTTTTTGTTGTTTGTTATTTTACTTACCCTCTACTCTGTGGGGTTTATTTATTTTTAATTTGTGTTAAAGCTTTTATCTATTTAAAACATCTATCCATAGGTTAAAGTATCTTTAGTATACCTTGCCAGATAAGACTAAAGAGGAAGTTATTTCAGCATCCGACTTTAAATGCAATTTCTGTGCCTCCATGTAAGCATACTATACTATTTATTTATTTATTCAATGAACATATTCGGCAGCTATTCTGAAAATCTGAACAAATTATACATCCAGACACTCTTCTCAGTAATAGTCCCTAGGTACAATATACATAAAGTGCCTGCCTCTAAGACCCTCATGTTCTAACAACATTCATCTGTCGCAATTTAATATTGAAAATGGAGAAGAGACTAAGACTGGAGTAGAATTCCAGTGAGTTAGAATTCTAGTAGTTACCAGTGTTATATTACTCTGAAAGTGATCACAAATTATTGGTTAAGAATATTGAGATCTGTTTTCAGGGTTCATTTAGTCAGTTCCCTGAATGAATTCTGCCCATTAACTACTCACTCATAGTCTGGTCTTTTGTCTTATCTTTAACTGTAGTATATACATAAATATATTACATCTACTTCATATATACACTACTGTAGTGTCTATCCATACTCATACTACACACATATGTATATGCATATCTTGCATATATTACATATACTACTGTAACATATATACACATTACACATATCTACAGTAGTATATGTAATATATATACACTATAGTAGTATATATACACATACTACATATATAAAAGCACTACTATAGTACTTTTATTTCCTCCTGTGTTCATTGCTATACAGAGCCACTCAGTTTCCTAGGTCATGGGAGTTTATCTTGGAAGTTAATTTTGTGGGGAGTGCTAATGAGTTAATGCATGTTGTGTCCAGGTATTGTATCTGCATTTCACTAGGGAGTTTCTATCATCCTCTCCCCTCCTACAAAGCACCTTTGTGAGTAATTTCAAGCCTTTTTAATAGGCTAATGGGAAAGCAATTTGGTGGGCAAGTAAACTTTTAATTGCTTCTTAAATCATATCATCTATGTGGCAGACCAGTTGGTAAATATTCTCTTAAAATCCCAACCAAAAGAACAATAGGGCATTATCATTTGCTTTTATGCCAACTATAGCCTATGTCTTGCATTAAAAAAAATGTGAATCTAAAGTATTATGAGGTTGTTTCCATATTATGCTCATTGAAAACTTAAAATATTGACCTCTCTTGTGTTTGACACAATAAAGGAGGAATCTTGGGTAAGATCTTTAAATGGGATGGGAGTTATCATTAATGAATTGCTGTTTAAGTACCGAGATGCAACCCAATTATGGAACCTTATTATTTATCACCAGGCTATTATTGCCATTTCCTTTAGCATTATTTTACCTTAAACATCAGTGCATTTATTTCCTTGAACCCCAAGATTCATCATGTTGGGTGGTTATTGGCTGCTTTGAGGGCAGAGCTGTCTTTCAAAAACAATAGAAGCCTTAAATCTTAATGCTTCCCAGCTGTCATTCTCCTGTCATAGCTCTTTTTAAAAGGGTTTGGGGTTCTCCTTTCATTACATATGCATAACTTCCATTAGTGTTAATCACATACTCCATTTTAGAGCTGTTTTGGCCCCTCCGGTTAAATGGGCGTTTAAGCAGTTTTTAATGCATTATATGTACTTATTTTTTAAACGAGTATTATATGCCCAATTGACTGGAATGAATACAAAGTCCATCAGGTGAATACAGATTTATAATTGTTTTTAAAGCATGTATTATTTACTCGACCAACCATGACAGCTCTTTTGGATTCATTCCAGCTGAGAAGGGAAACACATGTAGATGTCAATACCAAATAAACCTTCATGAAATCTTTTAGTATGGTTCTCTAAATTAAGCTTAAAGCTTATTTGACTAATCATTTCCTCTCAATTTCTCTCTGTCTTCACAAACACATCAAAATACTGTTGAAGCTAATATTTTTATATGCATTATCATTATCTGTGGACTAGATGAAAACTATTCAAAGCCCATTTGACACAAATAAATTCAACAAGATATAAAGTGTCTTCATGGCATGAAGCCCTAATGTTGAAAAAGAAACGATATGCCCATTTCTCAAGTTACACATATTTGATGTAAATAAATAGTAAAATAATAAACTTTCATTTTTATAAATTATCTAATCTAGTCAAAAATTACTAGAAGACTGAAAGAAATGAAACATTCCTTTTTCTTTCTCAGACTGACAACTAGACTAGATTCTGCTTTTCTTGCATAGTATTAAGTGTGTAGGTTTTCTTTATTTCCTGGGTTAATGAGATTATTCCAAAATTGTTTTGCAAACTATATATATATATATACATATATATATATATATATATATACACACACACACATGTGTTATGTCCACTTTTTATTACAATAACATTGTATAATAGTACACTAGGATTTATTAGGTTTTAAAACTCAAGACCAAATCTTCATGTGGTTTCAGTAATGTATTCATCCATATGAAACATGGCTGCTCTAGTGCATAATATAAAACATGTCTTCTAGTTGGTTGATTAAAACCCACTTTGAGAAGAAAATGTGCTACTTATTACCAGAAAAGAACAACAAATAGAAATTCAATTTCTGACAATGTAATTTAAGAACTTCAACAATTCAAAATATTAATCTGCTATTCTTTGTAGTTCAAAAGTGATTGTAGGAGAAAGACTGTACTCACCGAAGTGACTAAGAATGGTCCTTTCCATGCTATATATGTACAAGGACTGGTTTCCAGGTTCATGCAGTAGTTTCCAATCACAAACTTGTGATACTTTGGCATGCTTCATCTTAGACTTTGAACTGTTGTTAGCTGAGTTTCCCCAGATAGCAGGAGTTGCAGTTAAACTATAGGGTGCTGGTGTCTAGTAGTTTTCAAGGATGTTGTTTGTTGCTGTCACAAGAATATCTTGTATATTCTTCTTTATTCTTGTATGGCTATACAAGGGGAAGTTTAGTTATGACAAGCATGGTTCAGAATCGAGGTAGTGGTAGGTAAAATGTGATTTCTATATGAAACAAAAACATAAACTCACTTTAATAAAAAAAGTGTCCTTGGAGAATTAAAGGAAATATGGTGAATTTACATAATAAAAATTCAAGTTGCAAGCTTTAAAAATGAATACATTGTCAGCCCAGCAATCATATTTAGACCTATTTTGCTTCATTATAGATTAATACCATTCCTTGTAGGATAGTGAAGACTAAGTTAATATTGTTAAACATTTTCTGATACTCCTTATCTTTTGGATTTTCCTGTTATTTTGTTTTCTTATTCAAGTTTATCTTATTTTATTCTCCCCCCTCCCTCCCTCCCTCCCTCCCTCCCTCCTTCCCTCCTTCCCTCTCAACCTTCCTCCCTCATTATTTTCTTTTGCAAAGACTGATTATAAGATTTACTCATGTTCTTGCCTGAATTAGCTCTGAATGAAATATAGTTCAAGTCTCCAAAACTTCTTAGCATAAAAAGAACTATATAAAAAAAATCATTCAATATTATAAATGTATGATGTAGGTTTAATTTAAAATGCCAGTAAGATGGGATATAGAGTTGGGTGTACTATGCAATTTTACAGTAATAAAGCATACAGTTGGTGATTTAAGTATTTTTAAAATTTGTTTCATATAGACATTTCTATATTGGTCAACCTTTAAAAGTTAGCAAGATACTGTCTTAAATTGAAAAGACATTTCTCTAGAAGAATCAAGTGATTCTGTGAAAAATTTTAGGAAAATTCCTCAGTGCTCTTTTGAGTATCTTAGTTATATATGTACTTTTTAAAAATAATATAAAATAATTCAGTGAATAAATTTTATGTAATAG
Organism: Uropsilus gracilis; assembly: GCA_004024945.1. Taxonomy (NCBI): domain Eukaryota; kingdom Metazoa; phylum Chordata; class Mammalia; order Eulipotyphla; family Talpidae; genus Uropsilus; species Uropsilus gracilis. The sequence continues at coordinate 157,772 of PVHY01000390.1, forward strand.
AACATTATATATAAAAGTGATATCTTGACATCAAGTTGGGGACTATATAATTATCATTACAAAACCTAGTCAATTGAACCCACAGTTTACAAAATAATACAATAAAACTATATATGGCATTGTGGAAAAGATCACAACATTGTAAAAAGATATTTGCACTGCATTCCCTCTTCACTTTTAAAATCCTTTAGCATTATTCATAATGGGGAGGAAATACCTCCCACTTCATCGGCATATTTTCTTTATTGCTTATAAACAACCAACTTCTATTTCTATGTCCTTCTTTCCTAGTGCAAAGTCCTTTGTAAAGAGACCAAATTCTTTTACAGGTATAGGCCCCTGAAACATAAATCACATAGCTTAAATCACCTGAACTGCTAATTGTTATATTGAAGAGCAGAGAGTGAGTATTAATGTAACACTGGTATTTTCTTTTCTATTATTGTTTGCTAATATTTTAAAATTGTTGTCTATTCTCTGGTTATTTATCACTTGAGAGTAATGTTACTGATGCCTTATTAAAATAAACTATTTTCATATCTAGTAATCTTTCAAAAATACTCAAACATTTAATTAGTTGGAATGAACTCTAGATTTTACTGAGTTCTCATATTAGTAAGGCAATAAAGTGATAACTTTTTCCATATGCCTTCTATGTTAAAGTGAAAATAAAAAAAAAAACATCAACAAAGCAATGCTGCTGTTGTACATCAGAAAATGAATTTGTCATAATACAAAATTATGACTTTTTCTTTATTGATATTGTTATTTTGAGCTTTTCTTTCCTCTGTCTCAAAGATGGTAGTTTCAATGAAATCTATTTTGATGGTAACAGATCAAAGCAAAATAAATAAAAGTTAACCAACCAAAAGTAGATTTTACTTACCAATTAATATATACCAATTAATATATATGTTTATAAAAATATTTCTTCAGCATTTTCTTTTTACTTTTTAAAAATCATTATTAAAGTATACATAATTCTGTATTTTTGGGAAGCTTATACATTATAAGTATCCTACCCCTGTGTTGAGCATGTCTAAATGTTTATCCATTGAAATATTAAAAGCATACCAAGTTAATTCAAACAAAAACAAATTAGATTGGTATTGGAGATGTAGCCTGAAAATGTAATTTCTCTGAGAAATGAAAAACACATTCAGGTTTTTAGAGAAAAGGAGTAACAAATGTATTTAAGGAATTGAAGTATTTTCTTTCTCTGTCTCTCAAAACTCTCTGAAATTGACACTGCAGCTGAGCTGATTTCACGTTAGGAAACTGTCTGAAATACACACTGACAGAGGGACCATGTGAATGGATGCAGAGCTGTCTACTTTTTCACACATTCCACCACCACACTCAATCTCAGGCTCTGAATTGTTCAAGAAGACTATGCAAGGGATCCTTAAGGTTTATTTGTAAAATACAGAGTTGCTAAGATGAATGCAGAATCTTACACACTTACACACATGTACATATTGAGACTGAACATACTTTACTTGATGTTTAGTTGTACCTGAATTAGAAAATTGCAGAATCATTCTTAGCATTTTTATTGCTCAAATAAACATTGTGGAAAATGTTTTGATTGATTCAGGTTTTAAAAGTACTAGAAAGGGGGGGGGGGAGGAGGTGTGCTTTAATGTGGAATGGCTAGTTTAGAAGGTGCTGTCTTAATTTCTTTTCATGGTACAAGGAAGCACTGCTAAGAATCTACAGTGGTAGAAATAAAATTCCTATATGTCTCTATTGAATGTGACACAATATAACCAAAGAATGTACATAATTAAGTGTTCAAGCTGAAATCATCTTTGAAGCAGGAATTCTGCTGATATTTTATTTTATGTGATTGCTTACAGATTAGTTCTCTATTTGCTCCTAAAGAATATACTTAAACACTCAATCAATGAATAACCTACAGCAGTTTGTTGTAGATTCAATAACGGGGAATGGTGCATTGTACCAGGATAGTCAGATATACCCATAGGGAGTGTCAGTGGTCAAAATGCTTCCATTGCCAGAAGGTAGTCTGAAAATGGTCTAGAAATTCAATACAGCATTGACCCTACATCGTATACATAATCCACAGTCAGTTTCTGAAATGTGCTTGAAGAATTATAAAAAAAGTGAGAATTAAAAAATAATGCACTTTAAATGAGGTTTTTTTGTGTGTGTGAGTTGATTTTAAACTTAGTCATTCAAAAATCTATTTTCATTTTAGCTTAAATTATTTATCTTTAAAATTATTTAATAAAATATTTAAAAATTCTAAAGGTAAATCATTAAAGCTTAAAGATATATACTAATATTTCTATTTGTCTAAATATAGTAAGTGCTTATTTATTTCATTTTCTTAAAGCCTGATGATTACTGAATCACAGTCACATTCAAACACACACCTTATGATAGCTACTTGATTTATAAAATCAGATTTTTCTTTATTTCATCAACAGATTAAGAAGATAAATGTCAAGATGTCTAAGTAAACAGAATAAAGACATCGGCCAAGTATCATAGTGTTTACTTTTTCCTACATTTTGAGAATTGCCAGTGTATTTTGTTAAGATAGATACTACCTTTATATTCTCTAATTACTAGGTACTTTCATTTAAGTAGTTATTCCAAATTGTCTAAAATGACAACTTTATTATTCTGAAATCAGTATGAGATCAGAAATTAGAATTACTACTAAAAGGAACAAACCCAAAATGCTTTTGAATATACTGAAATTGGAATATAAAATTTATTGTTTCTCAGATATTCACTGAATTCCTTTTACAGTTTTAACAAATTAAGGAATATCTAATAAATAATACCAGAACAATACTAGCAAATTTTCATTTTCAAATTTTTAAGGATAGCTATATTTATATTTTAAGAATTACACATGTACTTCCTCATAGTATAATAAACATGACATATATATAATAAAATGTCTGTACACCTATACATGTGAATAAACATATTTCAGTATTTTACTTGGGGAATGCTAGATGTACAAATGTGATGAAATTTCTGTATACTTTAGATGGTGGTACTAAAATCTTAGTTTTACATTCATGGTTATTCAAATTATTGTGACCATCATCAAGTATTGTTGAAACCTAAATTAAAATTAACATGATGTTACCTAAAATTTACCAAAGAATTTTATACCCAGCAACAGTAAAGAGTGATTCTTTGGTTTGTCCTGCCATTTAACCAAATAATTTTTTCAACATTGATTGGCAAGTTAAAATGTTTTCAGTATATATACTATTTCCTTAGGAAGTTGATTAAATCTTTTAGTTTACCAATTAATATAGAAGTCCATTAAAAACATTTTATAAAACCTGCATAAAAATGCCATCTATCTAATTTTAGGTGGAGAAATAGTGGTATAATATGAATTTATTTTTTCTCATACTGAAATAGTGGTATAAGTTATGTTATTCCTAACACTTAAACAAGAGATTTTCATCTTAATAATTGTTTTTTGATTGTTCATTGATTTTTTCTCTTTGACTTCTATTTTCACATAAAGACTACACTATTCCATAAAACAATTTAGTTGATCTTATTCTATTCATAAGAGACATATAAATATTTGTACTAAAAATATGCAGAGTGACTGGAATTGGGCTGGCATATTGGTAAATGTGTGATAAACGCTGGCTCTCTTTCCTTGCTTTGCATTCCATATTTATCCAGAACTCTAATGTTATATGCATTTTTAGGACAGAAGACTGCATTTTCTAATTTGGGTAAGCCAGGTGGGAAATTACAGCGTACTTTGAAAACAGCACAGGTTTTATAAGAAAATCTGAATAAGATTGCGCCTAAGAGTGTTGAAGATTAAAAGCACCAGAAAACTTTCATTTATTTGTATACTAACTCACAAACATAATCTGATAATCATAATTCTAATGCTGGCTTTCTGACTTAAAACTAAACTATAGATTTCTAAAGACAGGACTATGATTTTGTCCTGTACTTATGGTTTATTCAAGTAGGTAGGGTTCTTGGTAATTTTCCTGTAAGCTTCTTGCCACAGAATCTTCACTGCAAGCATTATCTCCATGTAACTAAATAACTGTAAGGTTAATTTGCCATAAAAATGATAAGATCACTAAAATTTTCACTAAAACTCATTCCTTTACAAGAGAGATATCAGCTTCCAAATGCCAGTATACAAATTTGTAAGGAAGTTTTTTATTATACTGGAAAAACCTTCCAGCTTTCTCAGAATGGAGGGATGCTATTTCTCATCATTATGTGCATGTATGTAGGTGGTAGTACTTTTCTGCACCACATTTAAATGCTCCCTCATAAACCCTGTCCTTATATTTCATCAAATCAGGGAAGCCATATTCTCTTTCAAACTCCAAAATGCTATCTATATGTTCCCCACCATCAAATTACAACAACAACAACAACAACAAAAACTTTTTCACCTTTTTCAAAACATGAGTACTTATCAGGAATCATGTAACCATCTTTTTTGAGGGAAATAGGAGGAGCTTGATTCTTCTTTTGCTTCCAACTTCCAAGTGCTTGATAAATTTTGTTAGGGCGGTATTTGAGAAGTTATTTTATATAAATTAGCTAAATAATTGACAGTTAATGCTTTCAACTACATTTGTGCATTACTGTCACTGTTATTTTTGTTGTAGATTGGTAAACTTTGATTTGATGGGGGCTTAGGGGGTGGCATGTGGAAAGGGATGACAGCTCACAGGATTTGCAAACTGAGTATTGTTTTTGAATATAGTATATGTCTGACTTTAGGTTCTCTAATTTCACACTTCTGACTTTAATATTGTATTATTTTTAAATATAAAAAAATGGGAGTACTATATTAAATTGATACCAAATTCTCAAGCCAACTTTCAACTATTTTATCTTTTAAAGCAAAACTTGCCTTACATCCAATTAGTTTTGCAGCAAAATGGTTTCCAGCAAAGAAATTTACAGTGACACTCTCAACACCACTTGGGCAGACCACATCAAGTGCTCAGTAGATATAGGTGACATACATAAGCAAAAAGCTAACATTTCTCTTTATTTCCCCTTTATGAATTAACTAAAATAATGTCATTTTCTAGTGATATTTTAAAAATAATCTCACAGTCCCATTTCATCCCTGACTAGTCTCCACTCCACTAAAACAGAAGGGTAAACAGTTCCACAGTGACTGAGATTAAGTCTCTTTATCAGGTGGGTACGCTAATCTGCATTTCTTTTTTCTGAATATTATACCTAGCAAAGTAAATCACACTTACCTGGGAACTTGTAAAGAGCTTAATTATCTTGATTCCTGGATAGTTACTTTTTAAGTAGTTCTTTCTAAAAATAAGAATTTTACCATCGATGTTTGTGGGTGGGACCTTCAAAAGGAATTTTTCACTTACCTAGAAATTAACTGCATCCTCTGCTTTCACTGATGCAAATATTCACTAAGAAGAGGGAGAAGGAAAATAACCTTTTGGCCTTTTTTTTTTTTTTCTTTTCTGAAACCTAAAAGCATTTTGTTTTCTAGAGCTCTATAAAAGTTCAGAGCATAAAAGGTTAGGAGCCTGACTTTTTTCTGTCGTATATATCTATGAAAAATTGGTTTATGAAGAGTCATACATCATGTAGCCAGACATATGGGAATAGTTAAAGATTAAGGTAAATAGACAAATTGAACTGCTTTAAATCATTTTCCTGGTTTCAGTTTTATGAAAGAGCTTATGAACAAAAGCTGACATTAAGCAATCACAATAGGCTCTTCTATATGTTTTAGACAGTGGTAAAGACTTTAGTGTCAGGGAGTGTTGCATCACCAATAGTTACATCAATTTGATTGGTGTCCAGATTTCAAAAATGTTACCTTGTCAAACCATAACCTTTTCCAAGTCTTTCATTTGTCATTGTTTTGTAGATTATATCATTTATTTTACATTACCTGTATCAGAAAGCATGGATCATGGATTATAAGATTTTTTTTTATTATATATTGGTTGTTTTTGTTTTTTAAATAAAATTAATACTGTAGGCATTTGTGTTCAACAAGGTCTAATCAAATATTTTGGAAGGAAGTTTGATTTTATGTAACCAACACTGAAACTTCTCCTAAGGAGATCTTTGTTTCCTTTTTGCTAAACAAAAAGGAAAAAAAAGATACTTTCTGTACCATTAGGATAACATTTTTAATAAATTGAATAAATATACTGAACATTTCCAGGGTACTGAATACACTAATGTCCTGCAGAGAAAACCAGCTGTTGGACTTTAAGGTAAGTCCCAGGAATTTGCCCAGTGGCCTGGTGACAAGCCCCTACTCTTATGAAAAGTGCTATGAGATCTTTAATGTCCACACAGGAGAGTAAGGATTTAAGATTTTGTGGTCTCATTTGAAAGACCCCTACATAGTAAACTGCATGGAACTCAATTTATCTACCTTAGAAAGGAGAGAAGGCTTTGTAGCCACTGTACCTATAAATCTAAGAAATGCTGTGAATATATGCCTTCATATTCATGCAGCACCAGTTCTCTTCTTAAAAAAAATAATAAAAATAACAAGGTCTATGATCATCAGGTTGATATAGATAAAAATCTATTAACTTTTCATCATTATCACAGCTCTTGTATCAAAGTGCAGACATTCATGGGGCTAGCTCACCTCCCCTGGTAGCTGTGCACAGACAGATGAAGATCTTTTACATACTTCTTTGTTGGTTTGCCTTTTATAGTGTATGTGCTGGATTTAGGAGCCACTGATGGTAAAAATGTAATTTAAGAAGACTACAAATATTTGCACAGGTATATGAACCCAGCTTATTAGAAATCCAGCTAACAAGACTTCTTACATTTTATGTAAAATGAGTGATAGGAAAAAGAGTAATGTCTAGAAAATGTTGGCCAACTTTATTACAGAGCTTGATGTGATTCTATGTGAGATAATACATATATCTATGTGCAGCCTATAGACTGATATATATTAAGCATCATTTAAATGTTAGCTTTTTTCCTTTTGAAATATTCTGTCATAGGAATGTGTATACGTATGTGTGTGTATATATGTATGTATGTATATATATATATATATATATATACATATATGTAAAATCTTGTGAGGTTTGCTAAAACACACCAGGATGTAAGTGTATGAATTTTTTCAGAAGAAGATTGGGTGCAAAGGGAAGAAAACACCATGATGTATATTTTGAAAAATTCTAGCAATTTTTGTTGTTGGGAATCTGGGAATGGATGCTTCTAGCAATTTTATCCTCAGTTTCTCTTTATCATATCCTTAAGCAAACACATACAAAATAGTTTTGATTCACATAAATGATAAGATTCTTGTGTGCATTTTAGGTCAGGCTAGCTAAGTTTGTATGAATACAGTTTATACCTGTGCAAAATATTACAATAAAAATGATTTTTGCTTCCTTTATCACACATGTGACTTGCCAGCCTTGAAAGATATATCCCTTATTTAAAATCAACAGTACATACCTATCTTGTATCTATTTTTCTGACCCCAAAATTCAATCTTAAAAATATTTCAAAACCAGTTATTTTTTTTTTGTTGTTGTTTGTTTGTTTGTTTTTGCGGATACTCTTTGATCTTCCTAGCAGGTCCATGCTAGTCCAATTTATTCACCACTCTAATGGAATTTATTTGTGAAATGAAAGTTGAAACTAAAGAAAACAATCATTTGACAATTTCATGGTATTATCGCTCATATTTAAAATTACTTATTTAGAATAACAAGGCAGATTCATTACAAATGCAATGCAGAATAATTTTTTTTTCTTTCTACTGTTACTGGAAACAATGCAAGTTTGATATTTCATTATACATCTTCATGGCATTGAGTACAGGATAACCTCTCTAAGATGTTGTCAGTTTTTAAAGTTATCCCAGCAATTTAAACAATTAAAACATATCCCGAAATATCCATAAAATTTGAAAATGTATCACTGAAGCAATAAAAGTTAATGTGCTATTATAACTTAAAAAAAATCTGAGATCATTTAAAATTTCCTTGGTATGCTTGATCACAGAATATTAAAACATCTTTTGAGTTTAAGAGCACATTTAGGTCACTTGTGATGATGGATATACTTTTTAAGTTTCTTAATATTGGCTATAAAGCAAGTGTCAATGAGCTTGAACTGCATACAAATGGCTTTCCCACCATCCTCAAGGTGCTTCAAGGCTGTGGGCACTAGAGGGTGCTGTTGGAACTGATACTAACAGTGGGACACCTGAATTTGTTCTTTTAAAAATCAATACTATCAAGATTTAAAAATGTTTCTAATGAAATAGTATATCGTTATTAGTTTTTAACATTGGACTCTGTGGAGGTCATCAACACAACTTCCAAAACAAATTACAACAGCAGCAATTAAAACGCTTCATGACAACAATTTTTTGTTGTTGAAAGGAAATCAAGATTCTTCCCTCCCACCTTTTTTTAATACTGTCCTAGTCTTTCCTCAGGATATACAGGTCGGTGATATATTTTTATAAATGGCAATGAAAACTAGCTTGTCAGGCAATTAACATTTTCTTTGGACTTTAAATGCATATAGTTACAAAAGGTTGTTTCGTAAAAGAAATGTGTTAAGAGGTTGTGGGTTCGACTTTTCTCATGGTGTTTGTAAAGGAATAGTGAACTTGCACATGATGATACACCATCCTTCCTCTTGGAAAATGTTACTTTATATGAAAAGTAAATATTCATCTCCTTTACCTTAGACTTCCTCTTACCCCAACTCTCACCCCCCCTTGTTATTTATAAAGTCGTCATTGGTCGTTGCCTTTCCTAGACCTTCCCTGCAGGCATGATCAAACTCAAGCAGGCAGCTATTTCCCTTTAATTTTCCACAGCAAGCCAGTAATACTTATGATTATTGTGAAGTCAGGAAAAGTTTAGTTTCATCAAGTGACATGTAGTGATAAAATTAGTTACTTAAGCACTTCTCATAAAATGTTCCACCACGAAACCTAGTTTGTCAGATGCAGCTAAATATTAGCATCTCACATTAAACACAAAAGTAAAACTGCCTCGTGGAAAGCACAGCTGACAGCTCTCAACATGAGCTGAATGATCACTCTCAATTGTAATCGATTCTGTAAGTACTGAACACAAACCCCCAGGCAATTGAAGAAAATAGGATGATGAAGGACTGCAAACTAATATGTTACACATCTTCATTGATTAGACATTGATTAACCATTATTTTCCTGAATGACAAATAGCTAGTGGTAAAGTAACTGAGGCTTGTGATTTATTTACATCTTAGACAGAGATGACTTCTTTATTCACCTGATTGTGAGCTAATGCTAAACCATGAGACAGTAACAGTTTGAGAATCCAGACTGCTGTTTTGTTTGTTTCTTTAATTTCTCTTTTTCCCCCCAAATCCCTTCTGGCAGTCTTAGATTTCTGGCATGTTCCTCTTAAAAACAGATTTAACTAGATTTAAAATAAAGAGCTGAATTTCAAAATAAAGAACATGTACATGTGGAATAACTACATTTAAAGGGAAGATCATTTTATAGACTTGGTATTTACAAGCATATTGATCAGTGTTTATTGAACTTTTAATTTAATTTTCTCTTCTTCAGTACTTTATTGGCAATTATACTGAATTTGAGAATGAGCAGAATAAGAGTTTGTGTGTGCTGCTTATTTCTCTTCTATGAAGCAAATTGCTTTAGTACAGTGAATCTGTTGAGATAGTGAGAAATGATCGATGTAATGAGTCAAGTATTTTACAGTTTAAATGATTTTTGTTTTACATAAAACTGGATATTATACACAATCTTGGATTTATACAGCAAAATCTTAAATGTAGAATGTAGTAAAATTTCTTAAAATCTATTTCCATAATTCTCAAATAGTATGCTTAATAGAAAAATTTGCTCTTGAATTTTTAGGCAACCTCTTCTCTATTATATAGGGGAAAAGAGAGCAAGATAGTCATTGAAATGAACTGCATTGGCACTAAATCAAAACTAATTGTAATGAAACTAGTTTTTTTTTTTTTTTTTTTTGGTTTTCTGGAGCATTTGTGTGCGTTTTGATGATGTGTGGGTAATGTTATTTATAAGCAGAAATAATTAAGATGTTCTGGCATTCTTCATCATAATGGTCATGTTAAAGACTTCCGATGTTCAAGAAAGCATAATTTGCTTCTCCATTGGAATTTGATTGTAAATTACTACTAATTAATGTTCACTTAAGTGTTACAGATGTGTGATATATCTGGTTAGTTATCAAACAAATAGTAGTAGAAAATTATTTTGTGAAAGTATATGAATTTAGAGTAATGATTAGAATGTCATTTTTAAAATTAAGAGAAATTCATTACCATTTCCAGTGTTACAAGTCAATTTTATCATTTGCATAACTTAGGAAAAAAGAAATTAGTAAACCATATCACTTCAGTTAATGTACAGATGCATTCAATACCACCCCTATTAGTTACTGAATGATTGGACATGTAATTGTGAAATTTCATTGTCTTTTTGCCCTTTAATGTAATTCTAACTCTAGATTAATAAATCAAATATGTTCTTTATGGACACTGCCATCTTTATCTTAATAAATACATGAACATGTTTTTCCCAAATAACTTTGTAAGTTTCATTGAAGACACTGAGTCTTTGTGTATGGATATATTAACTCAACACCTCCAGTTAAAGATTTATTGTACAGTTTCAGGGTTTTAATCATGGGTAGAGAGAAAACTATGTGAAGTTCATTTCTATATATATATTTTTTCTGTTAACAATTGAAAAGCTAATCCATTTGCTAAAGAAATCCAGCTGCACTTGAAGAGAAAGACTTGTTAACTTTTAAAAGAAGACTATCTAGTTGGGATAACATGTGGTGCTCAAACTTTTACAAAGGAAATGAAGGATCAGCTTGACTCTCCAGTTGTCCTTAGTTTAAAGTGTATCAGTGGACCCAAGCTAATTATAAATCACCTCCTTAGCATTATTTTTGAGGGCTAAGTTTCCCCATCGCTTTATACAGTGCTCAGAACTTGGGGAAGGGAAAGTGTTGATTGGCTAGTGGAGCATGAAGAAAGAACAAATGAAAAACCATCCGACAGTTATATCCCAGAGGGAGTTCGGAACCCCAGAAAGAAGTCTAATAGTGTGTTGTTTCTTTGTCTATCTGTGTGCAGGTGAGAGCACCACGGCAGGGGTCTGTGTGTAAATGTAAAAAATCAGAAACCTGGAATTTCATAGAAGTAACGATAATGTGATATTTGCACAGTAACTCCCTTTTGGGGAAATAAAAGGCACCTCCTTTGGTGTTAGCTGTCTTTTCTTTTGAATGTATATATGCTTATGTGCCTGTGTGCACACACACACAGACTTACACAGAGGCGTATGTGGAGCTGAGTATGCTTCATTTTCTTCAAGCATATTTAATATCTTTAAAAGTTTAAATGAAAATGTAGCTGTCAATTTTAAACTAATTTGGATGGACAGCAATAAAATACAAGCCTCACTTCAAATTAGAATTTTCAGTGAGGATTTCTAATGGAAAGTAATTGCTGACAATAGGAAATGACAAATTACTAATTACTTAGTTCAATTAGACTTTTGTGCCTTTGGTCCTAAGTGGCAAGCATACAGCAAATCTTGCACTTTTATAACAATTAATGACACTAAAACTATTTAAACTGCCAACAGATGTGAGTAAGAAGACTTGAATTGAAACTTACTTAATTTACATACTATCCCTATTTTATATCAAGTAAATGGTGTTTAATTTTTACGCTACAATTAAATATTACTGTTACAGTGCAATTTTCACAGAATTTCATTGGGCAAAATATCACTGCCAAAAACTGGTCAGTGTTAATGTCTTCTTTTCTCTTATCACAGCAGTATTTCTTTTTAAAAGATTCTTAGAGTATGAATATCTATCTATGCTGTATTCATGGCTATACATCAGTGTTAATTAAATAGTAGCATCCCTGCTTTCTGCATTTCCTCCCTTTTTATTTGTCTATTCTATTCATCTGTGATTTCCTAATCTTTTAGAATCCTTGTATTTTTCATTTCCCATCTTTCCCTAATACCAATACAAATATGGTTTTATGAAAGGAACTTGTTTAGAAGTTCAATTCCTTAACTTTCTCCTTAGAATTAACTTCCAGCTGTAACTTATAGGGAGCTTAATTTAGAATTCTGGGTACTGTCATTTTTGACAATTAATGATTTTTTGAAAGTAGGTTTTTTTTTACTGTTTCCAGTTATAATCAGTGAATTTTTTTTCTCTTTAGTTCAGCATCACAGGAGAACAGCAGATGCATGTGGAGGTAAGAAAGGAAGGGGGATCTAATTGTATTTATAATGATTAATTTCCCTATTAAGAGTTTAAATATCTTTATTCTCTTTTTCAAATATATGTGAAACTTCAAATATATGTGAAATGAAAGTAGGAGTGCTGAAAATTTGCTTAGGCAAATTCATAGGCATATTGTACCTACCAGTAATGGGAAAGATTTTAGTCAAAGAGACATAAAATAAACATAAAAATGATACCATAAAAATAAATACATAAGTCTACAAAATTAAGAACTTTAAAATCATTACATATCTGAGTAAAGAAGTGATTCATGTGTATGAAACCAAACTGGCAATTAAATGTGACAATTATCCTCTAGGAATTTCTTTAACCCATGAAATTCACTGAATATCTCTAAGATCTCAGGCACCAGAACTTGAGTGGCTTCACCTAGTGTGTTCTAGATAAAACTGCAAACATCCTATTCAAATTAAATATAAGTTCTACTTTTCACTTGTAATTCAAGATGGCACATATTCTGTGTTATATTGCTATTGAGAGTTCTGTATTTGGGTCAGCAGAAGCTTTTATGGTCTGATTCTGCTGCAAACAAGGTGAAAATGTAAATATATCTTGTTTTGTCATAGAGATGAAGGAGTGTGGTAAACTGGAGGATGCCAAGTCTTGAGAGCAGATAAATGACAACAAGTGCTTTTCCCAAAGCTTTTACTTGATTTTTGCAGTTTCCCCCCCTGAGATTCCTGCAATTAAGCTATTGTTTGGTGACAACACAATATATTAGATCCAAATAACCAAGGGTAGTTTTTGGACAAACCTCTGTTGTTTCACCACAGCTGTAGTTTTCTTTTCTCACGAGCCCTGTGAACTTTAAGGGCTAGAAATATAACAGAAAGCATAGTAGATAATAGAGGAAAAAGGAAAAGCTTAGGCAGGGGGTAGGAGGCCTGGGCAGGGACAGAGGAAAGAAAGACTTTCACAAATCACAAGAAAAATGGCACTGGCATTGTGCCTAAAAAAAGATAACATGGAAAGAAGCAGTAGCAGCAATAGACTTAGCAAAGTATATTTAGAGCCAGAGTGATAGGAAGAAAGAAGTGGCCTAATTAGAAGAGAGGGAAAAGGAGAGAATGAGAAGGGGAGAGGACAAGAACGCAAAGGAAGTATTAGCAGAAAACCCTGAAATTAATGAACATCAGGAAATCAACAGAACATATAAGAAGCTAAGGCTATATCCTCACTTCTGCAAAAATATGTAAGAGCAAAATATTGCTACATATTTAAACATCCAAGGGATGCATCATTTGTTCCTTGTTTCCATCATTATTTAGGCACAAACAGTATATATAAATGCCTCTTTGGACATGTATTGCCTTTTACGTATTATATCAGGAATTGAAAAGTAGGTACAATCTACATACTGTGTTTTAAGCATTATAAAAAACTTCCAAATGCTGTCTATATGTGATTTGCATATATTCTGTGCTCAGTAAAAAATTTAGTTTTTAAACTCCCAAAAATTTGAATTCTTAATTGGCTTTTAATAGGAACACATTGAAATTTTCAGAAGAGTTTGTGATAATTATATACTTATTTTTAAACTATGTATACTACATATGTTATATACATATGCATATACACATACATATATCATATACATATATATTATATATATGTATGTATACTACCAGGGAGAAGAAGACTCTTTCTTGAATTGTTTTACATATGAAGACCATACTAAGATGACCATCTATTTTATTGTTAATTATGTTCTAGTTGAGGAATATTACAGCTGGATTTTGTTCAGGTGTGTATTTTTTTCTGGGTAGGAATGTTAGAAAATTATCAATGATTTCCTTCCCTCCTTCCTTTTTCTTTCTCTTTTTGGATATACAAGGCCTATGCCTATTTGGATGAATTTCTCATTGGATATATTATGTTATTCTCCAACTTCATAGGGTGGATGAAAAAGGGCAATATTTTCTTGAACTATTCCTCAGAGGTAGTCTAAAATATTTATGGCTTGCATCATTATAGCAGATCTAACCATGATCAGCTGTAGATAGATTTCTGACTTGTCTCCTTTGGATTCAGGATCAGAAACCTATGTTTGAACAATTTGAATAATTTCCACAATTTCTTTATTACACTCCAATTTGACTTGTTCTATGGATGGTTGATTCCATTTATGAAACTGGCTAAGAGCTTATTGCAACAATTGAATGTTTCCAGAAGACTTTACTCAATTTGAGCTCAATTTTTGAGGTACATCCATTTCTCTTATTTCTCCTTCAGAGTCTGAGGGTTACCATAGCAAAGATAAAGATACTTACCAATTGTTTATTACTTTTGTTTTCTTGGAAGCTACTGTCGTTTGGAGTGTTTAACCTTTTCTCAGATATTATCTGGACCTAGAAACAAAGAAGAAAAGGTTGAAGGAGGTTATATGTGTTGTAGACAGTGTACAACTTTTACTGACAAGGCAAATTTTTTGAGGTGTGTGTATATTCCCTTAGCAAAATATGTTTTTAGTTCATTTCCATATGTTCTTGTAAATTTGTTAAATAATTTATTTATGTATATATATATTCCACATCATTTTAATCCCTGAGGGTCACCCACCACCTCTCCTCCCCTCCCGCTCCAGCTGGTACCCACCCTCCCATTGTGTACTTTCATTTGGTTGTCCATATATTAGTGAAGCCATATGGTTTCTGTCTTTTTCTATGTGGCTTGTTTCTGCTAGTATGATTTGCTAGTATGCTAGGTACATACAGGTTTCCATAAATTCATGAAGTACATCATTTTTAATTGATAAGAAATACTCCATTGTGTATATATACCACCTCTTTTTCATCCATTCATCTGTTCTGGGGCATTTGGGTTGTTTCCATGTCCTTGCAATTATAAATAGTGCTGCAGTAAACATCCGAGCACAGGTATCCTTTTGTACCCACATTGAGGTCTTCTTTGGGTAGATTCCCAGAAGGGCAACTGCTGGGTCAAATGGTAATTCCATTTTCATTAGTTTGAGGGTTTTCCATACTGCTTTCCATAGTGACTGGACCAATTTACATTCCCACCAGCAGTGTAAGAGTGTACCTTTCTCTCCACATCCACGCCAGCACTTATTGCCTGTTTTTTTGATGTGGGCCATTCTTACTGGTGTAAGGTGGTATCTCATTGTGGTTTTGATTTGCATTTCTCTGATTGCTAGTGATGTTGAGCAATTTTTCATGTGCCTGTTGGTTGGCCATTTGTATTTCCTCTTTGGAGAAGTGTATTTTTAGTTCTCCCCACTTTTTGATTGGGGTTCTTGTTTTGTTTTTGTTTAGTTATGTGAGTTCCTTGTGGATCTTCATTATTAAACCCTTATCACTCTTGTGGAGGGCAAATTTTTTTTTTCCCATTTGGTTGGGCTTCTTTTAATTTTTTCTGTTGCCTTTTTTGCTGTACAGAAGTTTTATAGTTTGATGTAGTCCCAGCTGTTTATGTTTTCCTTCAATCTTTTGCCTTCTGCAGATGTTTTCAGAAAGGGATTTCTGAATTGTACTTCATGGAGGATTTTGCCCAAATTTTCCTCTATGTATGTTATGGTTTCAGGTCTGATATCTAAGTCTTTTAACCATTTTGAATTGATTTTTGTACATGATTTGAGGGAGTTTTCTTGCTCCATTTTTTTTTCATGTCTTAGTCCAATTTTCCCAGCACCATTTATTGAAGAGGCTATCTTTGTTCCAATGTAAGTTTATCACTCCTTTGTCAAAGATTAGTTGACTATATATGTGTGGCTTTATTTCTGGACTCTCAATTCTGTTCCATTGGAGTTTTTGGGACTTGGTCTTGCTGTGTTGCCCCAAGCAGGACTCGAACTGAGATCCCTAGCCCCAGCTGCTTCATAGGCTGAAGCTTACAGGCATACTCCACCAGACCTAGTTGTTCTTGTAAATTTTTTGAGGCTAGTTTTAATTTTCTATATTAATTTCCTCAACTGTTTCTCTCTATCACCAGGGAAGTTGGTTTATTGAATATGCATGTGTACATATGAATATGTACATAGATCTAATGTTTAACATCCTTATTTCACTGTTGTTATCTTTATTTCTTTTGTGAATATAGCAAAATCTATTACTGATGTGAGCAAATATCTTAGTGGAAAAATACATGGATTCATCACAACCATAGCAGAAGGAATTTGAAATCACAGGATATACTGTTAGGGGACATTTTCTCAGTTTCTGAACCTCAAAGGAAACCCTCAGTGGAGACTTATAGTGTTGGTATGTTATAGTCATGGCATTTATTTATTTATTTATTTATTTATTTATTTATTTATTTATTTATTTATTTATTTATTTATTTATTTATTTATTTATTTATTTATTTATTTATTTATGCCTGATGTACAGAGAGTAACTTGACTTATAGTAAAAGAAGCAAGACATCACATCTTTGCATAATAAAAAGAGAACCATTTTATCCAATAAACCAAATGTGTAATTTGGAATTTGAATGATTACAGATTATATCATTCTTTTAAAATCAGGAGTAGTACAGCTCTTCTGATAGATGGAAATTCATATGTGAAACAACATTCTGGGGTCCAGTGCAAGAAAGTCTTGAAGGGAAAAATATTTTAGCAGGGTACTAAAATTTAAATAGTAAATACTATTTTATTCAGAGAATAAAATGTGATTTTATGGTAAATAGAAAATATAAAAATTCCAATTTCAAGAAATATAAAGTGTATTTTCTTTGCCTATGAAAAAACAGCAAATCAAACATTTCCATCTTTGAAAATGTAAGGAAATTTTAAAAAAATTATCTATCCTGCAATTTGGCTCTAGAAGTTAGATGTGTAAGTTTGAAAAACACTAGGCTAAAATTTGGAGGATATTCTACTTTTAAATTACTATGACTTGCTAAATGATCTTGGACACATTATTTATAACTTTCTGTATATTTTACATTATAGGATGAAAATAACAGTCTGTCTTTTCTAGATTTAATATTGTTTTTAGTATAAAAATATAATAAATTCTTTGTGAACTATACTGTGTGCTAAAGGACGGTAAAGCGTGGTTTTCATGTATTTAGCAGTCACTATGGCTTTTAAAAATAAAGTTATTGCTGTTAAAACTTTACACTGTAGTGATTAAATGTACCTTTCCTAAAAAAATAAATGTTGGTATTAAATGTGGATGCTTCCCAATTCTAAGCATCTTAAAAATCATAAAAAATTACTAGAAATAAAGCTATTTAAATTTAAAAATTGAAAAAAGATAAAAGAATCAAAGGAGGAAAAAGAGATTAAAAAGTAAAGGAAAATTATTACCAGCAATAAAGTTACTAATAATAGCACTTTAAAATTGAAAAATATTTTGGTTACTTGAAAATTTAGTTTTTATTATAAAATTATATATAAGGAGATTGACACTTTTAAACACAAAAATATTTTTACTAAAAAATCATATAGATTATGTGAACAAATCTGTTCACTATAGATTTGATTTCTTTGTTCACTATAGATTTGATTTCTTTGTTCACTATAGATTTGTATTTGACTTAAATTTTAATCCTTAAATTACTTCCAAATTTTACTAAATTAAGACAACATTGATGCTGAAATCGGTAAGATTGCCATAGATTGCAGACTAGCAAAAAAAAAAAAAAAAAAAAAAAAAAAAAAAAAAAAAAAAAAAAAAAAAAAAAAAAAAAAAAAAAAAGAAAGAAAAAAAGTCAGAGCGTGAGAGAAAACTGGAGTAATAATAAACAATGACATAGTAAATGATATAAGTAAATAGAATGATATAAAGGGCCTGATAACTCTTTTAATTTGACTTCCATGTGATTCCAGGTCTCTTTTGCCAGTTTCTGTACCATTGATCAGTTAGACTGCCTGAATACACCCCATATTAGATGGTTTATGCTCTCAAGGGACCAGGTGTTTGGCCCAATATTTGAGATTCACTTTTTATAGTCTGGATAGTAGATATTTACTACTGATAATTTTGGCTCATATTAATGTTGTTTTTTGAAAATTAGATCATTCTAGATGTTTTAAAAAACATGAACTGAAGTTATATTTCAAAATCAATGGTGTAACATGGACATGTCAAAACAAATTAAAGACTTGGGGTTTAACATCTAGAAACTCATAGCTTATACAGAAACACCCAAAAGGACAATAATAACATGGTGCAATAGAGGTCACTATAGAAGTATGAACATGCTACAGGGGTATTACAGAAGAGAATTCTGTAGATATAAAAGGGTATTTTAACAGAAAAGACTTCAATGAGCTCATGATAGCTAAAATGAATGGTGAGAAAGAAATACAAAGGTAAAGAAAATCATGTACAAAGGTACTCAGGTCCAATTACTATAATCCTATGCGTGGGGCACTATGAGAAAGATCAAATTAGGTCCTTTCCTTTAACTTTAAAATAGATTTTCTTAATAGGTTTATTTAGGTACATTTTTTGTACAAAATCTGCACATATTTAATGTTTGCAGCTCCCTAAATTTAGACAAATGCATAGACTAGTGGAAACATCATCTCAATCACAACAATAATTTACCACTTCTAAAAGTTTCTTCATGTCCCTTTGTATTTTGTTTTTATTTTTATGTCAGAGTACTTAATATGAGATCTACCTTCCAAGATTTTGTAAGAACATTACATAGTAATGTTAGATCTCATTAAGCCGTAAAGACAATAAGGTGGAAATCCTACCCAACATTATGCAATTATCTTGTGTTTAACCAGAAAAAAATTGCTCCAGAAGATGAGATAAAGTCCTTGAGTGATGTTTATTTTTCTTTATATATATACTTTAAATACATGATATAAAATTAACAATAAGTAAATAGAATGATATAAAGACAATACTTATGCTATCAGATAAGGAAATATGAATATGTTCATGTATATGTATTTTTCTGTGTCTGTGCCATCAGTAATCTTGCTTGGCTTGTATTGGAGTTTTCCATGGACCTTAATAATAGAGCATGATAGTAATAGTAGACAACCTAAAAAAAATCTCCTGTATTTCAAACCTACTCTTTCTTACCTCCTTTGTGGAGTAGTAAGCAATTTCAACTTAATAGTTGGGAAAGTTCATCTCAGCCAGCATAGCAAAGAAGTGTATTGATTCAATTATGAAAAGCCCAAAGTGACCAGGGAGCTGTCTTAACTTATGGTTCAGTGGGATCACTATGTGTCTTTTGATATGCAATTCCTTCCTTTGGAATGGAAGGACATAGGAATTGGAACAAAATCTTTGCTTGTGAGTCACCAGGAATAATAGTGAGTAATGACATTTCCACTTCCAACCACTGATTCCTGAGTGTGGGAGAAACAGTCCTATGTATCAGATGCTGATTTAGAACAGATTAATGAAGAAGTTTGCCTCAGTTCCAGAAGATATTGCCAAGTAGCTGGTGCTGTAAAAGACCATTGCAGTTGTTCTATCAAATAAACCAACTGTTTCAGGTTGTTGGGAATGTGGTAAGATAAGTGAATCCTTTAGCATGGGTCTATTAACACATTACTCTTATTATAAATGAGTTCCTTGATCAGGAGTAATGCTGTGTGAAATACTGTTAAGTATTACATAAATTCTTGGATGGTAGATTGGCAGAAGCATTGCATGCATGGTAGGTATATCATACCCAGAGTATGTATTCCAGTAAGAAAAATGTTTTATTTCTTCCATGATGAAAGTGGTTTAGGTAATCAACCAGTAATTAAGTAACTTAGTTTATTACTCCTGAGGAATGGTGCCATACCAGATACTTTGTTGCTAATAGATTGGCATTTCAGTTATAGCAAAAGCTTGGTTTGTCTTGGTGACTGGAAGTCCATATTGCTTTACCAGTCTGGGTGATGAAAGAGGTGGGTGACTGTTATTCAGAGCGCATTTAATTATATCCACTATATTACCAAAAGTGTCCTCTGCTGAGGCTACTTTGAGATAAATGTTAACCTGAATATACTTTCCCTCCAGGTGCTCTATCTACATATTTATTATGCAGATTTACTTTTCATCAATTTTCCCATCATGGTTCTTCTAAGTTCCTGACCATCCAGCAAAATGATCAGTCAATAATTATATAATCATATATCTGCCATTTCCCTATCAAGCTGAGTGAAGAACTAGATTTAGTCTACTGGAGGTTACCTTTTACCACTGTTCTTCAGGAATATCCCAGAGAAAAGTTCTAGTACTATAGCTGTCTACTTTTGGGTGGTGCTGCATATTGTGCAGAACTAACTGTGAAGGTCTGAATCTTCTCTATCTTTGTTAGCTGATTGTAGGGCAGTCCCCAAAAGGCCCTAGGGGCAGATTGTAGAGAGAAAAGAAGTAGCAGGAATGAGATCCAGTTGCATCTGGTCACATCTTTGAGTAACACATTTGTGCCTTTAGGATTTGATCACTTACATACCTCTTCTGTTTGATGATGCAATCCTGCTATAGATAATAGGTCAGATAGCACTCAGTTCATGATAAATAACCTCACTCTTATAGTTCCTTGCTATGACTCATGATCTTAGTAAGAGCTGTTTCTAGAAAGGAGAGTAATCTGCAGAGTTAAAGTCTTGCTTTCAAACCCTAAATATCTATTCTATTATTCACTTACAGTAGCCTGCTTAAAGCTCCAAATGGCATCTTCATCTTCCACCAACACTTCAAACACTGTAGGTCTGCTGAAATATATGATCCTAGTGGCAGAGCAGTTTGCCAAGTGGCCTGGACCTATTGAAGAGCCTACTGACTATAAACTGACTATAAGCTGACTCCCACAAGTCTGTACTCTGAACAGTGAGCCAAATGGCATTTTAGTTAATGGAACTAGTATCAGTTCAGAATCAGTGTCCAGTAGCATCCTAAAGGTCTGATTATTTTGCACAGCACACAGTAACCCTGGGGAAGACTGAGAGAACGATTAGCAGTATAAATTTTTGACATCACATCAGGGTTCTTCCTCAAGAAAACTTGCTTTCTTGTTCATTCAAAGGGTCTTGGTCTGTAAAATGAGTCAAATCTTGTAATTGATTGAGCAACTCTATCTTTATGATTCAGGTCAGATTTTGTCTACTTGACTGAGAACTTTTCTGCTTATACATATCAAGTAAGAATGTAGGAGGCTTCCTATCTAGTTCACTTAGAGTAACTGTGATCAACACCATATGTCTGCATGAATCAGACTTTTCTGACGGCTGCTTTAACTCTGTTGTGTACTATGGTAATCATGCATAACATGCCTTTTGTGGTTGAGTCATGCCACTTGGCCTCTGACACCACAGGGACCTTTACACTCATTGCATTTAAGTTTTCCAATTCAGAGACTGCAGTTCCTGGAAGTCATTATGGGTAAACTGACATGGACTTATATCTATGGAATTTGATTTTCATTACGTTAAGTTAAATCATTTCATATATGCTATGGACATATTGCTTTAAAAACACTAAAAAGAAAAATGTTAAAATGATACACTGAAAAGTAATGGCCAACAGGTGAGCCAGCCATCACAAACAGAGTTGTATCATTTAAAAATGAGATTTGGCCATAAACTTTCAAGTCCTGTAGTGTTGTGCTTCAATCACACTATTTCAGAATAATAACGGGCAAAATGTGAGTTTATACTACTGAAATATTGAAAGACAAAAAAATCTTACAATGCAAAGATGTATCAAAATATTGGAAAGAGGACTTAGTTATTTACCATATATTTACTGAGCACACGACACATGTTAGTTCCTATGATACATGTAGTAAATAGAACACAGAAAGATAAATTGGCTTTTTTTTTCTCTTGGATATTTGAAAGATTTAAATATTCTATAGTGAGGGAAAATAAGATATATTACTAGGGTTGAAAAAATTAGACCTTTTCTTTGTGTTTTTATTCAAGAAATGACAGCTATAAAACCATAAAAATATTAGTATATAGATTGGCAAGGATATCCTCACTGAGTTCAAATTTGGAACAATACAGTACTGTATGTTTTTTTGAGATAGCCTAATGGAACACTGGGAAGTGAATGAGACCAGAAACTTTTGCTCATATTTAAACTATCGTAACTTAAATGCAGCAGTTAATCAGATTTACAGATTATGTTGTCCAATTTTAATGAAATTTGCCCTCAGAAAATGAATAGGAAGTCAAAAAAATCCCTGCAAAGGAGTTACAGAACAAAAACAATTCTATTAACATATGTACAACTGAACCATTAGAAAGTGGCAATTCTAAGGTCTCTCTTACTCCTTAGGCAAATTTCTTACTAGATATTTATGTGTTAAAAGTCAATGATAATCTCATTAGACCTAATGCAGTCATGTTATACTCACTAAGATATTAAAAGTACTAACAATATTGATATTAGCTATAATATAATAATTGAATTTAATGAACTAGTTCTCAAACTGACAAAAATAAATGTCTCATTCAACTTTATTATTTATTTTCAACTACAATTGGCCAAGTGTTATAATTATCACAAGCTATATGTTTACTTACATTGAAGAATATGTTTATAGTATATTTATTAATACATTGGTATACAAATTCAAAATATATTTTATTATAGTATGCATTATTAAAACATTTAGAAGACATTGATCTGAATTACACTAATTCTATTAATGATAGACAAGTAAGGTTACCATCAATAATCATGAACATTTTGAGAGATTTTGTGAACATTTGAAAAAATGCAAATAGAATGAAAACATGCAGTAATTATTGGAAATCAAAATGATTTTTGTAAAATAATTCACAGAACTGACTTTTTCTTTTTAATAATGTCACTCTGACATTAACAGAATAAATACTACTGCTTTGACTTGCTTGAGCAAAGCATTCAGAAAAAAAAATCAGAATGTGAATTAAATTATGGAATATAGAAGACAGGTAGGTGTAAGGATGAAGACCTAGTGTGATAGTTGGAGTAATTTTTTGGGAGGCATAGTCTTTCTAATAAAAAAATCATAAGTTCTTTGATGACTCTGAGAACAAGACATACCATTTATGCATCCTACAACCATTTTCTGACCTTACAACCTTCTGATGCCCTCACTACTCTCTTTAGCTACTTTAACTTTCATGGTTACAATCATTCTCTTGCATATTCTAAGTTCTCTCATCTCTCCCCTGCTTCCTGAAAAATTTCCACCCTACATCTAAACATGACTGCTCTTAAATTAATCCCAACCTAGTCTCACTTTAAAGTCACGAGCAAATGGCCCATACATAATACTACCTGGCATCATTTTAGAATTATTTCACAAAAACCATTTTGATTTCTAATGATCACTGCATGCCTTCATTTTATTTGCATTTCTTTTCAAATTCTCACAAAATTCTCAAAATATTCATGATTATTGATGGTAACTTTGTCTACTATTTATAGAATTTGTGTAATTCAGATCAATGTCTTCCAAATGTTTTAATAGTGTATACTATAGTAAAATATTTCCTGACCCATTTAGTCTCACTCTTTTAAACAATTGTTTCACACCCTCCTCACTCTTCAAAATATTAGCACTTTCTTATACATCCTAACTATGTTATAATGACTGTTTATAGTTTCACCGAGAAAACTGAAGCCAACAAAGCCACCCATCTGTATCCATGCTCTTAAATTCTTCCTTCCTACTGTTAAAGTGCAGGATGACTAAAATTCCTAACTATAACCTGCCAAGAATATAAAATAGCTAATATTATATTCTATTTGCAAATAAAAATTTAGCTTGCCAGAGTTTCATGATGCTACCAAAAGTTATGAGAGTTCTGGGTTGACTACAAAGAATCATTTATTACTCATAGAAATCACAGTGGTGAGAGCATGGTGATTTTCTTGGGATGGGTCATTTTATGTTTCTTGTGAAGGTCTATTTTGATGTTAACTTGTAGGCCTTGGAATTCCCAGAAGTGGTAGATAAAAAAAATACTTTTTCTCCCTTTCCAAAGAATTGAAATATTGAAATCCTAGTGGTATTTACAGATGGGGCCTTTGGGAGGTAATTGGTATTAGATTAGGTTATGAGGTGGGAATCTCATGAAATCTCATGGAATCGGTGGCTTTATGAAAGGACAAAGAGTTACAGGGTCTATCTTTCTAACTATGTACTCACCAAACACCACTTGAAGACAAAACCAAGAAGAGGGTGCTCTAGTATGTGTACAAGTTCCATGTTCATGACAGAAGGGGTTATAATAGCTATGTGTCAACTTTACTGGACCTTGAGATGTTCAGATATTTGGTTAAATATTATTTCT
Organism: Uropsilus gracilis; assembly: GCA_004024945.1. Classification (NCBI taxonomy): domain Eukaryota; kingdom Metazoa; phylum Chordata; class Mammalia; order Eulipotyphla; family Talpidae; genus Uropsilus; species Uropsilus gracilis. The sequence goes on from PVHY01000390.1 coordinate 182,360, forward strand.
AGTTTTGCTTATAATACATTTCTAGAAAAGATTGACATATGAATCTGTAGACTGAGTAAATAGATTGCCTTTTCCAAAGTGAATGGGCCTCCTCAACCCACTGAACATGTAAATAGATGAAAAATGCTGAGTGAGAAAGAACTCTCTTCTTCTGCCTGACTGTCTTTAAGCTGTAACATTGGTCTTCTGCCTTTTGGACTTGAACTCAGATTAGAACTTATCCCATTGACTCCTGTGGTTATCAGGACTTGGGCTTGGACTGGGATTGTCACATGGACTCTCCTGGGTCTTCAGTTTGCCAACAGTAAATCTTAGACTTCTCAACATCTATAATCATATGATTCATTTTCTTATATTAAACACATTTAGCTATATCCCATTAAATTTGTTACATTTATAATCTGGGTGATTACTGATGTTGGTCTAGAGAATAGTTGTAGAGACTAGTTGTTTCTAACATCTGAGATTAAATGATGAAAGAATAGACTGTAGATTCAAGCATCATATAAATGTGAACCTTGAAGGAACTCTTATCTCTTGTACTCTAATAAGTTCCTTAAATCAAAAACAGACTCTTACTGCAACTGACTACATGACAGTACAAGTTAAACTCCCCTTATTGCAAGTGTATACTATTAAATTGAGGACACTGATTGAGAAAAAATGGGATCCTACAAATTGAAATGGAGTGTGTGGCAAGATCTTGAAATGCAATAATCTTTAAAATTCCAATAATTTTTTTCAAGAAATAGACCAAACAATTATAAATTTTGTTTAGAACTACAAAAGGCCCCAAATAACCAAAACAGTTCTGAAAAAATAAAAGAAAAATGGAAGCATTTTTCTTCCTGATTTCAAACTACATTATACAGCAACAATAATCAAAAAGTGTGGTACTGGAATAGAAACAGAAATACAGACCAACGGAATAGAATAGAAAGTTTAGAAGTAAATCCACACAGATATGAACAGTTAATCTTTAACAAAAGAGCCAAGATCATACAATAGAAAAGGAATACCTCTTTAACAAGTGGTGATGGGAAACATGAATAAACACAAGTGAAAAAAATGACACTAGACCCATATTCCATTCATACATGAAAATTAATTCAAAATGGAATAAAGATGGGTAGAATCATGAAACTATAATATATGTAAAAGGAAACACAAGGGATGCATAACCTGTATACTAACTGTAAAGTTATATTTGGTGACACAACCCTAACAACAGGGAAACATAAACAAAATTCAACTACTCTGATTGTATTAAGCAAAAGCTTTTGTGCTTTAAAAGAAATGATCAAAAAACCAAAATGGTAATATATAGGTGGTGAGAAGATACTTGCACACCATACAGAACTTAATTTCCAAAATATATAAAGTATATATATATATATATATAAGTATATATAACAACAACAACAATAAACCCCCCAATTAAAACAATGGGCTAAAAACTTAAAAACTTTTTCAAAAAAGACATTCAGATATCTTAGAGGCCAATGGAAAAGTGTTCAACATCACTTATTACAAAGGAAATGCAGGCGAAACCACAATGAGATGTTCCTGTGAGTATGGCCTACATCACAATGAATGGAAACAGCTAATGTTGACAAGGATGTAGAAAAAAAAGTAACATTCATCAACTTTTGGTGGGAATTTAATTTGATGCACTCAAATTGAATATATAGATATATTCAATTTATATTGAATATATATTTCAATATATATTTTCAATATATATTCTCTCTCTATATATATATATAGGAAAATTGTAGACACTTAAAATGAAAATTATCATCCAGCAATACCACAGCTAGTATTTACCAGAAGTATATCAAAACTTTAATACAAAATGACTTATGCACATTTAAATTTATCATGTCATTTTCCACAATTGTAAAGTCATGGAATAACTGAATTGCCTAGTGATAGATGACTGGATTAAGAAATTGTGGAATATATACCCAATGGAATATTACTCAACTAATAAAAATAATGAAATACTGTCTTTTGGGACAAAAGGAATGACCTTTGAGGTAATTATTTAAAATGTTAGTCAGAAAGTGAAAGACACATACTGGATGATTTCATCTATTTGTGAAACATGAATAAACAAAAACCATAAACTTACAAAGCATAGTGAACACAGTTCTTACACTCTGGCAGATGTATACTGGTCCTAAAGGGAATAGGAAGAGAGTATAAGGCATAGCTACAGGAGTTATGGAGGCTGAAAAAAGCATGTATGTCCACAGTGGTATAGAATTGTAAAATTATACAGATATGTAAATGACTGACAAATTCATAAAGGAAGAGTGTGAATGGAGGGAAATTCCAAGGGCAAAAAAATGATCTGATAAAGTTGGGGATACTAATCATCTAAATTGTGATAAATCTTCTTTGCTGGTGGTAGTGACCTCACTACTCGCAGTAGTAGCAGTTTTCCCATCCTCAGTGGTAGTGTTCTCCCTAGCCCTTTATGGGGGTATTGACTCTCCATTACCTGAGACAAGCTTCATGTGCGTGGTAATTTTCCTCATAACCAATCCCCATAGTTCTCTTTTGGTTGCAAACTTATCACAAGACTCAAATTCAGGCATCTCTCTAAAATTGGGATGCATTACACAACAACAACAATAACAAAATTGAATTTTCTAGTTGAAAAGATAAACATGTCTATATACATTACTGATTACACTATTTCCCATCCCAACTTTCAGAAACTCTGTAGAGCAACCATGAGGAGATATTCTTCCCCCCGACACAACTTTTCCATCACAGGAATTAATTTAATATAAAGAATATCATAAGGAATGCCTAATGTTACTTACTACATGAATTGTATATGGATGTGAAATTTCCTCATGAAACTTAGTTTTCCTCACTTCATTCATACTTCTTAAAGGTAAGAATTCTGTTGATGCTATGTCCTAACTTGATTTACTAAGTAAAATGAATACTCCACTTAGAAGTGCTTATTGTCAGATACTTTTGAAATCTGTCTCTCAATTATTAAGTTTAATGAAGACTAAAGGGCATAAAAATTAAGGATGCTTTTAGGTAATACCCATTTTGTTCCTTCTTCTTATGATTGTGATTTTCTCTTGGCTTTTTCATTTGTTAAGAAAATGACTTCTTACTTCCCTCATTCTTCCTTCACTATCTCTATACAGGCACATTGAAAAGTATTTTCTCTGTCATGTATAATGTCCCCATGTTCCCCACTGATGACAACTGAAGACTTGTCTGTCAGCTCAAATAGGACAAAAGTAGCTAAAGCTTTCCTTTATATATTCATTATGTTTAGAGAAAAAATAAATTTCCCTTAACTTTGTCAGTAACTTGGGAAGTGTTTTAATCTGACAAAAATACAACTTAGATTTCAGAGGGAGTTTATATTTCAACACTTCAAGTCATCTGACATTCTTTTCATGCAACAGTTAAGTGATGAGGGAGAACTGGGAGGCAAGTTATTTAAACAGATTCGTTTAAGAATTCCTGTGGTTCTTGTTCTCATTGGTCACTCAAGTCTTTGAAAGTTTAGCTTATTTAAATAGATTTAAACTAGTTGTCTACTTCCAAATAAATCAACAAGACTTGTTAAACAGATTGTGGCAAATACTAGCAAGATGCAAAACATTTTTGTTGATGAGAATAATTTCAAAGAACATTTTCACTTTTTTTATTGAGGTATCAGAACTATAAATGTCAAATGCAAAAGTAATCAGTAACAGAAGTTTCTTTATTTTGAAAATAAAATTCAAAGTTTTGTTTCTGATTACAAAAGTAATAATCAAGTTGACTTCTTTAAAAATAAAATTCAAAATGTTGTTTCTGATTAGAATAGTAACATGTTGACAGTATTTCAGAATAAAAGAGGAAAGGTACCACTTATCATAGATTACCTGATAGAATTTTTATATGTTCTTGAAAAGTTTATATAGTATGGGAAAGTTGAATTTAGTTTCTGACACCTTTTGCCATATTTTCTTTACTTTATTCATTTAATTTTTAGTGTTTAAACCTACTTACCTATATTGTACTATATTTTATGATTCTTTCCCCTTTCCGTTTTTATGAGTTTTTACTGATATAAGTTGACATACACTGAACATTTTATTATTTTAAGGTGTGCAACATAATAATTTGCTATATGAATATTGTATATACATAAATATATTGCAAATGAATGCCACAGTAAGTTTAATTAATGTCCTTCATAGTTAATGTTTTTTATGAGAACTTTTAAATTGCAAAATATTCTTATATATATTCAAATGTATAATGCATAATGCAGTAATTTTATCTATAGTCATCATGCTCCATGTTATACCTACATAACAAATGTATCTTGTAAATGGAAGCTCCGATATTTTGATTATGACCACTCATTTTCCCTATGTCCATTTTTGGTAACCACCAACTTTTCTAAGTTCAGTTTTTTATAAATTTCACACACACGTATATACACATCTTTATATATATGTATAAAGATATATACATGTATGTGTAAATATGTAGAATGTGTATGGATATATCTTTATAAATGTATATATGCACATAAATATACATACATGTATATATCTTTATATATGTGTATATATCTTTATATATGTATATATATATACACATATATATGTGTATATATCTGTTTGTGTATTTATGTATGTATATATCTTTGTATATGTATATATATGTATACATATATACACACATATATGTATACATATATATGTATACATATATATACACATATATGTATACATATATACACATATATACATATAATATATATGTGTATATATGTATACATATATATGTGTGTATATGTGTATATATGTATACATATATATGTGTATATATATGTGTATATATATGTATACATATATGTGTATATATGTGTATATATATGTATACATATACATACACATATATATGTATACATATATATACACATATATACACATATATATGTATACATATATATGTATATATGTATACATATATATGTGTATGTATATGTATACATATATATACATATATAAAGATATATACATACATAAATACACAAACAGATATATATTTATATACCTTATAAAGATATATGTGCATGAAATTTATAATAAAAAAATGAACTTAGAAAAATTGGTGGTTACCAAAAATGAGTGTTATATCTTTGTGTTATATGTATCTTTATACATACATATACATATACACATATACAGATATCTACATATACACAGATATATCTTTATACATATATACATATATGTGTATCTATCAATATATTTGTAAAGATACATTACTTATCTTTATCTTATTTAGAACAAACTATGTATAATGTTCTGTTTCAGGTTTATAAGTTCTTTGAGCACATTGCAAAACAACATATTTTTATACTCATTCCATGTTTTATATTTTTAATGTCTTATCTTATATCTTTATATATGTGGATTTATACCTTCACTAATACATTAATTTTGCTAAATTTATATTTCAATTTTCTTATTTTATCAGTAATTGATTCACTACTTTTGCTGTTTACATTTTTCAGGGTGAATTTTTCTTCATGTATTTTCTTGTCTCTAGTTAGTGCTACTTATTTTCAGCTTAATATAGTCCCTTTACTTAATTTCTTGCAAGGTCATTCTAGTGTTAACAAACTTCTTACCTGGGAAGCACTTAATCTTTTAATTCTGAATGTTAACCTCGTTGAGTACAGAATTCTTGGTTAGAAACTTCTTCCTTTTAGTAATTTGGGTATGTCATGGTATATTCAAATAATGACATACTGTTTAAATAAATACTCCTCTCATATGATATAATTTCCTCTAAATCCCACAAACTATTATCCTAATAATAGTTTATTAAGTATAAACTAATAAGCTAATAATAGTTTATTAATGATAGCCTATCAGTCTAATCTCATAATGTAAGATTTCATTTCTCAGGTATGGATTCTCTTGATCTTAATCTATGGAAATAATATGAGCTATGTGATCCTCACACTCAACATAATGCAGTAAGACAGGAATAGAATAATAGTAATAGACAGTTCTGTTCAAAAAGGGGAAAATAGGAAGCAAATGACCATCTTTGATCCATAGCAGTTCTGAAATCAGTCACATTAATCACATGCTGCTATTGAAAAAACTAAAATCCAGTAAGGCTTTATAAGAATTATTCTCTTTGTCTCTTGGCTTCTTCCTCAGAGTACCTGTTATGATTTTAGATTTATCTTTTTTATATGAAATAGTTTATGTTTATGACTGAGTAGTTTACTCAGCCTTCTTTTTGCCTGCAGGAAGCTTAATATTTTTTCATTCTCTTATATTGCTATCTTTTTTCTAAAGTGGCAAAATTCTTTTGAAAGTTTTTTAGACTTCATGTGTATCAAGTACAATCCATTTTACCAGATAATATTGCATCCACAGATAATTTCAAAATAGACTCTTATGTATTTTGGTCATTGTGTGAGGCTATAACAATGCCCATGTTCCAAAAGCCCAATTTTTAAAAAGAGAGGGCCTCTAGGGCTTGCCTAACAACACCTTTTTTTATCCTTTGATATCATATCTAGCTGCAAGAGTCCATGAAACACCATCTTAAGTCTAATGTCTTAAAAAATGTTTTTTTGTCTGAACTTGATTCTATTAGTTTAGTTCTTACTTCTAGCATCTTTTTGTTGGTTTGGATTATCCTAAGATCTTAGTATTTCCTTCATATTATGCTAGAAAACTTAAGAATTTCTTCCTTCATTTGTTTCTCATTTTTCATTCTGTCATAGGTAGCTGGGAGAATTTGTGCCTGTGAATCTCTTTAGCAAGTTTTCTGAGATCATTAGGTTGTATTTCTATTTTCTATATTGCTGCAGGCAACAGTTTTGCTAAATTTTCTATCTGTATAACTCAGTTGCCCTTTTCACTGGCCTCCAATAACATTTTCCTCATTGTCCTTGAAGTTCTAGTAGTCTCCCTAAGGCTGTTCAAGTTTTCACCAAGTTTCTTCCAGTTTCTGCTCACCATCCTCTCCCAAACAATGCTACATGTGTTATTGTTTTTTTTTTTTTGGTTGTTTGTTTGCTGCCACAATATCTTACTTCCAGGTGCCAAGTATGTCCCAGTTTTCTATTGTTACATAACAGATTAAACCTGAACTTAAAGAAATGATTTATTATATTCCATGACTTTATGAGTCAGTGATTTGTGTGGGAGTCATATGCTTCAATTCTATACAGTTTCCAGTGATGTTTTTACTTCTGTTCTATATAGTCTTCAGTAATGTCACTTGGTAGTATTCAACTAGTGGGTGAGATAGTCTGGTGAATTAACATCTCTTCACATATATTTCTATTACCTAACAGGGGTGGCCAGATGACTCACTCAATATTTAAAAAGAAAGGGTCTATAGGGCTTGCCTAATAACACTTTCTGAACTTAGCACACATCTGACCTCTTTAGCATGGGGGGAGTCTCAGATTAGACAGACTGCTTATATACCATGACTCCAGATTCACATAGAGAGTGTGTTCCGAGAGAAGTTAAAAATGGGTCTAACCCCTAGGCTGGAAGTGGATGTAGATGTATTTCTCTTGTATTTTATAGATGAAGGCAGTCATAGTGCTATTCCACAGTCTAGCTGTCAATGATCATTGGGTCATTGGGTTATCTTAATTTTTTTTTCATCTCTAATTTGCCATACATTCCATTTGTATTATCAAAGAAATATAATAAACTAAGTCTTTTGAGGTATGGAGAAATTTTTCACATGTTAAATGTTTGTAAAAACTGATAATTATTGAAATTTGGCTATCAATTAATAGTCATTCTATTATGCAAATGATTCATTTTAATAATTAAATATGCCCTAAAACGATCTAGTTCTGCTTCTTTCTTTAGCAGTGCAGAATAAGAGACTTCCTGTTCAACATCAATTATTCATCAATTTTATAATCAAGATAAGTGTCTTAATTTTCTCAATTATATAAGATGGTACTGGTGATAGAAAAATTATAGTCACAGTGTCCCTATCATTTAGTCTAAACTGGAATACTTTGGGGAGTGTTAAAAATGAAGTGACCACATGTTCTTGTTAAAAAGCTAAAACAACTATTTTGAACAAATGATTACCGATTTGTCATTCTATTTTTCAAGATTTTTGTGTTGATGAAATAATGCTATGTAAATGAAAATTCAAAATTCAAAATGTGAAATTGAGGCTAGAGTCCCTCACAGACTTTTAGAGATATTACTTGTTTACTCTATTTAATCACTTCAAAAACTGTGAATCTTTTAAAATTATCTTAAGTCTCTAACAATGCTAAATGTATGTTGCTTTTCCTAGTTAATAGCATGTGCACGGTATATTTGAATATAACTTATTTTTACTCTAATCTCAAAGATTTTGAAAAGAATTTATTACCAACCTTTGCAAAGTAACTTTCACCATCTGTTACAGCTACTCTTGTGTCTTTTTATTTGGACTCTTGCAAACTAAATAACATCATGCTCTTTAAGTCCCATGTTTCATCTGCTAATACAATTTGATATTCATTATAATCGCTCTTTAGTAATTTTAATTTATAAATATCAGAATAATTTTCAAATTATATGCTAAGTAAAAATTTTACTTAAATATAATGAGAAGCTTTAGCTTAGCAGATGCAAATTGAAATCATTCTAAAACACACTAAACCAGAATGATTTGTCTTAGACTATTTCAATATTCACCTTGAGTTTTCACACCCAGAATATTATGTCCAGTTCTGTGACTTTATTTCATGATTTCTTGCCTAACTCAAGAGCTGGTTACAGATTGCTGGTCTTGCTATTTGCTTCTGGTACAAAAGAAATAGTATTTGTGCAGCAATATCCTTGGTAATCCTGGTGTAATTGAAACCTGGGAGAATAACTATGAACAAAACGAGAAATCATATTTTCTCCCAAATACAGCTGGTCTTCTAATATAAGAAAGTTCTTCCTTGTAGAAAATGGAAGTTCCATATAGGAACTCAATCACTGAGAATTACTTAGCTATGGGAGAAGTTGGAGGTAAGGTCAGATCATTTCAAGCAATACTTTTGAAAATCATTTATTCAGGGTAGTGACTAATTTATGACTATTTTCATGCAATATGAACAAAATCAAGCCTTTGTCTGGATATCTAGAGAGCTTTATCATGTGAAAAAATAAGTAACAATCTCTGTGTTCAAATACTATGCAATATAATAGGAAGTATTGACAAGTATAACCCAGTTTGTCAAATGTATGTAAAAGAGAATGTGTACTTACAATATTAAATAAGAACATTAAATAGAAAGGGTGAGTTGGCATGTTGGAAGAAAGTTTAAGAGCAAGGACATGTCTATCAGAGTGCTTAGTTAATATTTGTATATGGATAAAACAGTCTGATCGAAGTAATATTAGCAGAAGCATGGGAAATTTTATTATATTCAAGTCCAAAATGTTGTAAGATAAAACCTTATCCTTGTTGTGTTTGATGCATCCATGTCATTTAAAAAATTAATGTTATATTAGTTTAACATCCTTTGAAATTTAATTAGAAATGTTACTTAATTTACTGCATATTTCTACTATTTATACAGTAGGCATTTATGTTGTAGATATCAAATATTTTCTTGCAGATTACCACTAAGTATCAGTCATGCTTGATTAAGTGATTGATATCTATCTGAATGAAAGTGCCAGCCTTTCACATAATGTCAACAATAGATTTAATTACACAGTGAATTGTGAGTTTCCACTATTATATTAAGAATGAAAATTACAAGAACTATCTTCTCTTTTTCAATTATGACACTGTATTAAAATGAAAAAAATATGCTTAAAGAGATATCCCATTGTGCATGTTTTCATTTCTAAATTTGGTAAGAAGTCATTTGTTTTGATAAATTCATTACCAATACTGCTGACTACAAGAAACACTTTTTTAAAAAGCAATTCTAATAGTTCACAAGAGAATTAGTTCACTGTTTCCTTTTTTAAAAAATATATTTATATATAAATTTCATATCATTATAATCCCAGGGATTCACCCCCCTGCCACCCTCTGCACCATTCCGCCCTTTTCCTTCCTGCCTGAAGTTGTGTGCTTCAGTTTGGTGCTTAGTTTGTTTTGACTTTTCCTCATGGCTTTTGTTTATTTTTTTCCCTATATCTCATATATTAGTGAAATCATTTGGTTTCTTTCTTTTCCTTTTTGACTTATTTCTGCTAATATATTTTCTTCTATGTATATCCCATGTAATCATAAAATCATCAAATTTGTCATTTTTGATTGATGAGTGAGTAATATTCCACTGCGTATATATACCACATTTTTTTCTTCCAGTCCTCTGTTTTGGGGCATTTAGGTTGCTTCCAAGTCCTTGCAATTTTAAATAGTGCTGCAGCAAACATCTGAGCACAGGTATCCTTTTGTACCCACATTGAGGTCTCCTTTGGGTAGATTCCCAAAAGAGCAGTTGCTGGGTCAAATGGTAATTCCATTTTCATTAATTTGAGGGTCCTCCAAACAGCTTTCCATAGTGGTTGGTCTAGTTTGCATTCCCACCAGCGTTGTAAGAGTGTTTCTTTCTCTCCACATCCTCTCCAGCACTTGTTGCTAGTTCTTTGGATGTGGGCCATTCTGGTGTAAGGTGGTATCTCATTGTGGTTTTGGATTTGAATTTCCCTTACTGCTAGTGGCGTTGAGCAATTTTTCATGTGCCTGTTGGCCATTTGTATTTCCTCTTTGG
>PVHY01000390.1:193218-244308 GCA_004024945.1 Uropsilus gracilis
TTTTTTTTTTTTTTTTTTTTTTTTTTTTTTTTTTTTTTTTTTTTTTTTTGCCATCTGTAGATGTTTCCAGAAAGGGATTTCTGAATTGTAACTCATGGAGTGTTTTGCCCAAATTTTCCTTTATGTATGTAATGATTTTAGGTCTGACATCTAAGTCTTTTTATCCATTTTGAGTTTATTTTTGTACATGGTGTGAGGTAGTTGTTTTAGTCCATTTATTTGTATGTCTTAGTCCAATTTTCCCAGCACCATTTATTGAAGAGGCTATCTTTATTCCAATGTAAGTTTTTCACTCCTTTGTCAAAGAAGAGTTGACTATATATGTGTGGTTTTATTTCCGGACTCTCAATTATGTTCTATTGGTCTGATGGTCTGTTTTTTGTACCAGTCGAGCTGTTTTTATTATTATGGTTTTGTACTATAGTTTGAAGTTTGGAATTGTAATACCTCCATTCTCTTTTTTTTCTAGAGGAGGCTTTTTGATATTTTTTGTTGTTCCCTATGAATTTCAGTAATTTTTATTCTATCTCTTTAAAAAATGTCATTGGAATTTTTATAGGGATTGCATTGAATCTGTAGATTGCCTTTGGTAGGATGGCCATTGTGATGATATTAATTCTTCCAATCCATAACAGGGAATGTCTTTCCATTTCCTATGTCTTCTTCTATCTCTTTTAGCAGCGTTCTAAAATTTTCTTTGTATAGTTCTTTCAGTGTTTTAGTAGTTTTATTCCTAGGTATTTATTTATTTATTTTTGGTGTGATGGTAAATGGAATGGTTTTTCTGATTTCTTCTTCTTATATTTGACTTTTTGCATATAGGAAAGCTTCTGACTTCTGTGTGTTGATTTTGTATCCAGCTACCTTATGAACTGGTTTATTATTTCAAGCAATTTTTCTGTGGAATTTTTGGGGTTATGTATAGAGAATCATGTCATCAGGATATGATGAAACTTCAGTTCCTCTTCACCTATCTGTATCCCTTTTCTGTCTGACTCTTGCCTTATTGCCCTAGCTAGAACTTCCAGTACAATATTAAAGAGTAGTGGGGAAAGTGGCATCCTTACCTGGTTCAGATAATAACTGGAATGATTTTAGTTTTTGCCCATTAAGGATGATGTTTGCAGTAGGTTTGTCATAGATTGCTTTTATTATGTTGAGGTAAATTCCTTTAATCCCTAATTTTTTCATGGGCTTTATCATGAATGGATGCTGGGCTTTATCAAATGGTTTCTCTGTATTTATTGATATTATCATGTGGTTTTTATTTTTCTCTTTGTTGATGTGGTGTATTATGTTAATTGACTTCCAGATGTTGAATCATCCTTTGCTCCTGGGATAAATCCCACTTGGTCATGGGGAATTATGCTTTTTATGCATGGTTAGATTCAATTTGCCAGGAATTTGTTTAAAATTTTTGCATCTGTGTTCATTAGGGAAATTGGTCTATAGTTTTCTTTCTTGGAGCTGTCCTTATTTGATTTTGGTAAGAGTGTGATGTTTGTTTCATAGAATGTGTTTGGCAGTTTTCCTTCTTTCTCAATTTTTTGGAAAAGCTTTAGTAGTGCAGGCATTATTTCATCTTGAATGTCTGGTAGAATTCATTTGTAAAGCCATCAGGTCCTGGGCCTTATTTTTAGGCAGAGTTTTGATGACTACTTCAATTTCATTACTTATGATTGGTTTATTTAAGTTCTCTATATCTTTCTTGTTCAAGTTTGGAGTGTTGTATCTTTCTAAGAATCTGTCCAGCTCATCCAGGTTGTTGCAATTATTTCCATACATTTGTTCATAGTAATCTCTTATTATCCTTTGGATTTCTTTTGTATCCATTGTAATTTCTCCTCTTTCATTTGTGATTCTGTTTATTTGAATTTTCTCTCTTCTTTGTGAGCTTTGCAAAAGGGCTTATCAATTTTATTTATTTTTTTTTCAAAAATGCAGCTTTTGGTTTTGTTGATCTTCTGGATAGTCTTTTTGACTTCTAAGTTATTTCTTCTTTCATTTTTGTTATTTCTTGTCTTCTGCTGGATTTTTTTGTTGTTCTTTTTCTAATTTTTCAAGTTGGTAGATTAGGTTGTTTTTTGGCTAGTTTCTTGGTTTTTGATGTGGGCCTGTATTGCTATGAACCTTCCTCTTAGATATGTTTTTGCTGCATCCCAGACATTTTGGAATGTTGTGTCTTCTTTGTCATTTGTTTTGAAGTAAGTTTTAATTTCCTCAATTACTCATTTGTCATTTAGTATCTTGTTGCTCAGTCTCTAAGTGTTTGATGTTTTTTTTCTTTTGCTTTCTTTTTATTGTTGATTTCTAGTGTGATATCCTTATGGTCCCCCCCCCCAAAAAAGTTGGTATTATTTTAATCTTTGTGTATTTATTCATGTTTGTCTTTTGGCCAAGTATGTGCTCATTTTTAGAGAATGATCCATGTGCAATTAAGAAGATGTATTCTTTTCCTTGGGGGTGTAGCATCCTGTAGATATCTATTAGGTCCATTTTGTCTAGGTCTTCTTTTAAGGATTTTGTGTCCTTGTGTAGCTTTTGTTTTTTTGATCTGTCCTTTGTTGAGAATGGGGTGTTGAAGTCTCCTAGTACGTATATGTTTTCATCTATATTTGTTTTCAGTTCTTTTAGTAGCTGTCTTATGAATCTTGGTGCACCCTTATTTGGTGAGTATATGTTGATAATTGCTATGTCTTTTTGGTTGGTTGATCCTTGAACCATTAGGTAGTGACCTTCTTTATTCTTTGTTACTTTTTAAAATTTTGAAATCTGCTTTGTCTGCTATACGAATGGCTACTCCTGCCTTTTTGGAGGACCATTTGCTTGTAGAATTGTTTTCCATCCTTTTACCTTCAATCTATGCTTGTATTTTGGAGTGGGGGTTTGGTGGTAGCAAATTTCTGGAGACTTTGTCTGAGAAGGTTCTAATTTTTCCTTCATAAAGGAAGGACAATTTTGTTGGGCAGAGCATTTTTGGTTAGCACTTTTTGTCTGGAGTGTTTTGGAGAAGTGACACCTTTCTCTCCTTGCTTGGAGTGTCTCTTCTGAGAAATTTCAGGTCAGTCTAATGGGTTTTCCTTTGTAGGTTATCTGTTTACTCTTTCTTGTTATTCTCATAATTTTTTCTTTATCTGTGGGTCTTGAAAGTTTTACTATGATGTGTTTTGCTGTGTTTCTTCTTTCATTAAATTAGTTTGGTGTCCTTTTTGCTTCCTGTATGTCTGTTTTCATTTTTCTTCATTATTTCATTGAGAAGCCTTTCAGATCCTATGTCTTTCTCTGCACCTGCTGAGATTCCAATTACTTTTATATTTGTTTCCTTTAGGATATCTGACAGATCTCTGATTTTTTCTTCTGTCTTCTTACTTAGTTTCTCTCTCTTTCTCTTCCTTCATTTTCTTCTGTATACTCCAGTGTGTTGATTCATTCTTCTATTTCATCTAATCTGCTTTCCTGACTCTTCCCTGAATTTTTTAGCTCTTCTATTGCTCTTCTTATATACTGTATCTCTTGCTGCTTCTTATTTAGGGTTTCAGTTTCATTTTTCCATTCATCAATGATACTGTTCATTTTACTATATTTTTTTCTATATTTTTTCGGTAATTCTTTTAGTTTGTTGAAAGCTTCTAACTTCCTCCTTTCCCTTATTTTCCTTTCTTTCCTAGCCTCTTTGAGTGCTTTTATCATGTTGATTCTGAATTCTTTGCCTGAAATATGAGGCATTTCTTCCATGTCATCCATGTTGGTTTCTGCAGATTGTTTATCCTTTGTTGGTGAGTTATTTTTCTTAGGGCTTGCTTGAGATTTGTTTTCTTTCTCCTTCCTGTGTATTCTTTTTGAACTTACTCTACATATTGAGTGACTACTGCTCTAGTACTAGATGGCATGTTGAAGCCTATCTAGCTGTGGTTAACTCTGGCTTTGTGCTTTTACTGCTGTGGTGATTATATCTTGTTTCAGTTGGCTATTTTGGGGGACTAGTTCCTTTTCAGAGAGTGGATACGGTGACTAGATGTGGTTTCTATTGTATTGTCTGTCTTCTTTTTTGTTGTTTCTCCTCTTTCAGATTGATGGGTCTTAAATATTTTTTAGTGCCTCCAAGTGTCTATGGCTTATTGTGTAATTCTTCTTGACTGGGGTTTCTTGATGCTCTTGGGTAGTGTGTGTCCTTGTTTTACAAATCTGCACCGGTGCTAAGTGCTAGCAATGGGCGTGGGCGCTTCTGGGCTTTTGGGTGCGAGCTGGTTGCCTCCAAGTTGACTTTCCCTGGGTTAGTAAAACTCAATCCTTGCATAGCCTGAATGGCAGAGGCCCATTCAGTTGCAAAGCTTGCAACCCCACCCTATCTCCCAGATGCATTACCTTGGCATCTGGAAGTAGTCAGGTGCTGGCTGGAGCTCTCACCTGAGCCCCCTGGCAGCTTGGGTGGGAGATCATCTCCACTGAGTTGTATTTCCCTGGACCAGTAAAACTCAGTCTGCACCTCAACCTGAGCCCCACTGGGCTTTTGGGTGCAAGCTGGTCACCTCCAAGTTGATTTTCCCTGGGCCTACTTCACTGCTTTTATTTTGTAGAGGTGACTTTATAAGGATTAAAATAAAATTTTCTTCTACATTTGTCTTTAGATTATTTTCTGTTTGCAATATAGTTTTTGAAATATAAAATTATATTTGCAATATAATTTTTGAATTATATAAGCCATTCAAAGATAATAATATATAAAGTCAAAGTTTTCACAATCTATGATACTATGAACTAATCCAAAGCAAAGTATTTGCTGAACTGATATAACTGTGAATTAAATATTATGTTATTATTCAAATATAATGCTACTTGCACTTAATTCTAAGAAAATTAAGTAGATGCTATTGCAATTATAATTCACCACTCAATGGAAGTATACATTTTATTGAATTATAGAAAATTATATTATTGCAAATTTTAAATTGTTACAAGTTAAAAAATGATGTGATATCTATATTGGGCTCACAATCCCTTCCTTGACCAATTTGTATTCCAACCAGCTTTATTCTCTGTTATTTTAGTTTGGAGCTATAGAAAGAAATATTAAAATCCTAATTCTTAATTAAAAATTATTTTCTTACATCATTGTTCCTTTTTGTACAGCCTTTGATTTCTCCCATCTGGTGTCATCCCTGTAAATCTCCCACTACCACTTCACCTGTGAAAAGTCACTGAGGTCCCTTGGACTCTTCCTTCCCCTATTTTGACCTATTTGCCTCCTCCTCTCCTGCTGTATGTCTCACATCTATAATTTGCCTACTAGATTTGTCTCTTTTTCTTGTTGACACTTTATTTGACAATTTGTTTCCCTATATACATCCTATAAGTTGAACTAGCCAATATTTTTCTTTTTCTTTCTGACTAATTTCACTGAGCATAGTCTCTTCCAACTCCATCATGTTGCTGCTAATGGTATGACTAACATCTTAATTTTTTATATATTTATATCATGGGTTACAATGTTCTATATTTCAAATAATGAGTTAATAGTTGCATTAGTTTTACCTAAATATTAGTGATATATGTTTCAATAATATTTTATGTTAAATATTTTTTTGTGCATAGTGTTGAACTTGAACTGCTGTTATTTTCCTTAAGTGAACTTTGTAACCCATATTTTGCATAATATTTGCACTCTTATTTGCCATGTTTTTATATAACTTTTCCCTGTTAGTATGAGTGATGTGATGTGTCTTTAGTATATTAAAAATGGTCTTATCTGCTCAATTTTAATTTCTTCACATTTGTTAACTCACACTTAAGTTAATAATGCTTTTTTATAATTTACTAAAAGTTTTTTTATACAAAACTGCTTTTTAAATTAAGATTGCCGTTGGGATAGAATAGTCACCATATTGTGACAAAGCACAGAGACAAAGACTGTTTTTCCTCCTCATTGCTCAAATCAGTTGTGTGGCTTTGGATATTTTATTTACTATGTTTGAGGTTCAGTTGACATATCAGTAAAATGGGAAAACCCATATTTATCTATTGGAAAGCAGCAAAGTTTCCTGAACTATATTCTTTTTCAAAGAACTTAGATTCCCTGATGGCTGATTTCCTTCTTGTTCTGTAGCATTTGAATTTTAAATGTTTGTTGATAGATTATATCTGATCATTTGCCTTTTTGATTCCTACTCTAGTTTTGTTTATTGCATATCTACATAATACTGGACATAAAAGCTTTGGAATGTGGTGAGGAACTATCTTAATAATTAGACCAAAAATGAGCAAATATGAACAGATGTCAAAACAATACAAAAAATCCTATACATGTTTAGTGAGGATATTGAAAGTATTTAGCTTTTCGACACTGTCAGAAAAAGAATGACCTTAAATTGTGATCAACCTTCTCAGTCTTTACAATGGTTCCTTGAGTTACTTGGTGGTAGGTAGGAATAGGGAACTGCAGAAGACAATTAACACTTAGCTCAAGAACTGACTATAATTCTTTCCCAGAACATTAAAGAATATTTTCTTTTTCATTGTACAGATGACTTTTAAAATAAATAGATTAGTAGTTTATTTTTCATTATTTAGTTCATCTGTTTATTCAGTACATATCAATGAGTTGTACACTATTTGTCTTTTTACTGCCTGACTTATTTATTAAACATAATTCCTTCTAGGACCATTTATATTGTTGCAAATGACAGAATTTCATAGTTTTAAGAAATCAATAGTATTCTCTTTGTGTGTGTATATATATATGTGTGTGTGTGTATAAATAATCTCACATTTTCTTTATCCACTCATCAATCAATGGCATTTAGATTCCAGCTCTTAACTCTTGTAAATAGTGCTGCTTACTTATTAGAAACCATAGGATATAACAAAAGGATTATTAGGAGGAAAGTTCATAAACACCTATCTCTGGAAATAAGGAGAATCACAATTAAGAAGTCTAAAGGAAGTACAAAAAGGAGAAGCAGCAAAATCAAGTCAGTAGGCAGAAAAAAATACTATGAAAGCAGAAATTAGCAACAGAGAGATCAAAAGACAATCCAAATGAACAGTGAAACCAAAAGTTGATTTTATATTAATAAAAGAAAAATGTTTAGCCATGACTTCCAAGAAGAAAGAGAAAACACAATAAATAATGTCAGAAATAAAAAAAGAAAAGCTACACCAGAAATTGAAAGGATCATGAGAGTATTATTAAGTAATTATATGAAAATAAACCCTTTAGGAAATGAACAATTTTTTAGAAGCAAACAAAATTCCACGACTGAATCAGGAATACATAGAAAAATTGACAGACCCATCACTTGTAAAGAAATTGAAACAGTAATCAAAAACTTCACCCAAAAAATAGCTCAGGGCCAGGTGACTATGTGTAATCAAGCCTTTTATTTTAGGAAAGTTTTCTTAGATTATTATTAAAATATTAATTTTGTTCCATCGTTTTGTTCTTGAATTCCAATCATATAAATCTTTTCTCTCTGATATTTTAACATCTTATTTTTATTGTTTTATAAAATTAATGTATTGTTTTTATTTTCAAATACCACATATTTTTGCTAATGAATTTGTTCAATTAAGCAAAAAAATCATATTAAGCTAATTGATGCTCACTTTTTTCATATTACCTCAAAATATTAGCTCTCTTATCCCGTTATAGTTCAAATATATAAATCAATTGATAATCAAACATTTTCCCTAAAGAATGATAATGACTTATGATAATAACTTTCCTGTCTCTTTCAATATTCATATTATATGACTCGGCATATTATAATTCCATAAGTTAGTATTTGACTTTTGAAATCAAATATTTCCATGTAACTTAAAACCATGTAGGTGAATAAAAGTAAATAGCATTATCCAGAGCTTATGGCTACACAAAACTAGGAGACAGAAATGACCACAAAAAATTTTACAAAATACAAAGACTAACACACTGAAAAAATAACAATCAAAATAAGTAGATGCAAGTTCTGGGTCTTTCAACAAAGAGGATATCCACAAGGACAGAAAAGAAGAAAGAAGAATGAGAAGTGATCCTATTAGATACAAAATTCAGATCATATCAATTAGGGTTTAACATTAGTAAAAGAGTGTCCTACTCTCAAAGGGAAATATTGTGAAGAAATCTAATAACGAGTAGATAAATTTAAAGAAGACACTTGGAAAGTATATGAGACCAGAGGAGGTGACAGGCTTGGGAAAGTTACATCTACAAGTGAAGGCAGCAGCAGAAGTAACAGTGGCTTGGTTATCAAAGAAGAAAAAACTTTTCAAGGTAAAGAATTAATGGAAATAATGAAATGCTCCAGTATGCATTAGACCTATTTAAATGTAAAAGTAAAGTGTGACATTCAAAATGGGCATATAATAGAATTTAAGAACTGATGCACTTAGAAAATCATTGAAAAAATGCATGCCAGTAATAAAGATGTCCACTGGAAAGGAGATATATTTGATAATATTAAAAGAGACAGAAAATACAAATGAAAAAAGTCAACAGAATAAATAATAAAGATGAAAGAAATCAGAAAGAAAAAGTATTTTTATTATTGGAATCCAAGAAGCACAAATATGAAACAAGACAGAAAAAAGTATTTAAAAAACTTTCCTGAAATGAAAGAAGACTTGGTTATGCATATTGAAAAGACCCTTTGTATTGGGTGGCAGCATATGAATAAAGATAGCTGAGCAAATTTTTTCAGTAAACTTAAGGATAGAATGACAAAAATTTTATATGCAGCCATGCTGTTCTATAAGAGTTAAAAGAAAGCATAAACAGTTTAATACTGTAAGAACTCAAAGAATTTATTGTTTCAAATAATTGACTTGGGATTATGTTCCATATCTAAATGCTAGGGGGACTTTTGGTAAAGACTGTTAATAAGAACTGAAAACATTCAGGTGAGTAGAAGTATGGAAAAATAGTATGGCATTTCTATGTGTTCTTGATAAAGTAGAAATAAAATAACCAAAAAAGAAAATAAAGGAAGAAAATATTGAGTAGGAAAAACCTATGAAATGTCTTGTAGTTGAGATTTTTTGAGTCAAAATTATTTCAATATGAGAAACAAAGTGGAGAAACTTAAGTCAGGAAAATTATCAAAGACCTAAGAAAATTATCAAATTATAAGTATAAAACTGATAAAAATGATCACTTTATCTAATGATGAAAATAATCACCAGAAAATCACTAGAAAAAAAACTATCTAAATGGGTAAGGGAAAAAAAAAAACATAATGAAAAACAATAAATGAAACAATCAACAATAATGAAACAAAAAACAATAAATGTGTATCTGTTTTCATTATCAACATCATTTCCTAATGGAGCTGAAACCAAATATACTAGTCATTTTAATGTATCTAAATAGAATTATTAAGTTATTGAGCAGTAAATTTTTAACATCAGTTTATAAAGAAAGCCTAACTCTTATTTCTATATCTGGCACACAGAATCAGAAAGAATAAAAATAAACAACCCTGGAAAGCTTATTTATACTATGTGTATTGAACTCAATTGTGGACTATTTCTAAATCTTTTAGGTCCTTTTCTAACTTTAGACGTTACTATGGCTTTTAGTTTTGCATTATATAAAATCAACAGTGCCACAGTTTGAACCTGTGCCACTTACCTCACTTCCAACACAAGCGATTCTGTAAATACCATGGTAAGGACTACATCAAACAATCTACTCAGCAATCATGAACAACCAGGAAGTATATGGGAATTGGCATTTGTGATCCCTCCTTAAGTAAGAATCAGTCTCTATGGATAAATGATTTTCCCTTCTATCCACTGGTGAATGATTAAGACGCTATTTCAAAAAGCTCCTCAGATGTGGAATCAGTTACAACTATGGCCATTTTGATAAGATTATTCCATTATACTGGTTTTAGCCTACCGTCCTTATTTATTCTTCCCCCCATTCCTTGTTTCAACTCTTTTGGAATGTTCACCTCATACTATGGCTTTGATTTGAGCTACCAATCAAATTCAAACCAAACTAAAACCAAACAGGATTACATCCTGAAAGAAGTGAAATAGACTGCAAAAACACCACACAAAAGATCAGTGACTCAAATATTTGTTTATGTGAGAAGATAAAAAAAATTGACTCACACTTAGTGTAACAAATAAGAGAGAAAACAAAATTAGAAATTAAACAGTATAAATTGTCATAGTATATAGATATATAAGGATAAGAAATTGCTATCAATAACTATATGCCAATAAATTTGATAGCTTTGAAGGATTGGACAGTTTTCTAGAGCAATATATTTTACCAAGTCTAAACTGGAAAGGAAAATAATTTAATAAACTGATCACAAATCATGGAAATTTAAACCATAATTAAAGTTTTCCTAAAAACATAAGTCCAGGTTTAGCTTTACTAGTGAGTTTAATTAAATTTTCAAAGTATCTTTTATACCTACCTGGTCAAATCATTCCTAAAATTTCCTAAAGATAGAATGTTTAGCATTTCCTGATGCTAACATTATTCTAACACCAAAACCAAGTACAAGAAAATTGCAGACCAGTAGTCCGGTAAATATTGATATTAATATCTTCAACAAAAAACTGGCAAATTGAGTTCAAGAATATATTACACGGATTATACATCTTGATCAAGTGAGATTTAGCTCAGTGATGTATAAATATACATACATCAATCTCATATGTTACATTAATAAAATAAAAGAGAAAGATCATGTTAATACCAATAGATGTTGAGAAAATATTTGACAAACCTAAGCACCCATAAAAACTCTTAACAAGACAGGAAACCAAGGAGATTACTTCAAGGTAATAATGGCTATCTATCACAAACCTGTAGCCAATACAGTATTTAATGGTGAAAAACTGTAGTCTTTTCCTTTAAGACCAGAAACAAGACAAAGATATCCCCATCACCACTTCTATTTAATTTATATTAGAAGTTTTGGCAAAAGCAATTATAAAAGAAATATAGATTAGGAGTGAAGTGAAACAATCATTATTTTCAGACAATATTATACTATATGTAGAAAAATCTAAAAGCTTTACCAGAAACTATTAAAAATAATAAATTATAATAGCAAATTGGCAGATTACAAATATAACCACAAAAGCTGTTGCAATTTTATATACAAATAAGAAATAATGATATTAATAACCCCATTAAAGTTCTCATCAAAAAGAATCAAATGCCTGGGAATTAGCCTAAACAAACAGTGAAGGACTTTTATCTTGAAAACTGCAAGACTCTACTAAGGGATACAGAACATGATACAAAGACATGGTAATTCACGTTAATGATGTGTAAAGTCAATATAGTCAAAATAACTATTCTAACAAAAGTGATTTAATGCAATTCCCATTAAAATAGCAAAGAATTTTTAAAGGAAATTAAACTAAGCTTTTTAAAATATATGTAGCCAGAAGACTAGAATAGTTAAAACAATCCTGAGATAAAAGGAAAATGGAAACATATTGCCTGAATTTCCATTCATAATGGATGCCAATGGGCAGAAGCCTCAAACCAATAAGCCCAAAGGAAAAAAGTTTCACTTTTAAAATGTGGATTTTGCTGCCCAAATGATTTCAGGTTCTTACCATCTGCGTGTAGCAGTTGCTAGTCAAATGCAATTTGAACATCAGGGTTTTATTCATAAGGAAAACTAATAGGGAAAACAAAAGGTCCTTAAAGCCACAAGTGGCCAGTTATCTTACCCCAGTCACCATTTTAGTCCCAAAGACACATGTCCATGATGGTGCCCCTTTGCCCCTCCAAACCTGAGGCAGGCACTCTGTAAAACTCCAGTCTTTCTCCAGCATCTTCTCTTTGCTTTTTCTCTCTCCAGCATCCTGGGCTGCTCCACTTTTCCAAGGCTCTTCAAACCTTTGTAACAAATGCTGTTGTAAAAATCAGCTTTCCAAATACCTACCTCCAGGTACCAGTTTTCCATGCCACCTTGTTGCAACGCCATGCTCTCTGCACCAGCTACTCTCCTGCCAGCCACTCTCCCACCATGACTCCTTGTCA
Source organism: Uropsilus gracilis (assembly GCA_004024945.1). NCBI lineage: Eukaryota > Metazoa > Chordata > Mammalia > Eulipotyphla > Talpidae > Uropsilus > Uropsilus gracilis. The sequence goes on from PVHY01000390.1 coordinate 205,235, forward strand.
CCATTAAATCACACTTCCAAGGTGCTTCTGTCCACCCTGGTCATTTGGGTTACACTTTACCGGCCTGCCATTCTCATGTCTCTCCCTCCCCAAAAGTCTGTTCCCTCTCAATCTCTGCTCCTTTCTTTTTATCTTCTCTTTCCTCTCCTGAAAACCAGAGCTCCCATTTCCCCTCACACACCCAAGATTTGTAACAGAGTAAAAGAAGGAAGTACCATTGTTCTGTTTAAACCATATTTTACCTCTGTATTTTTCAGACACAGCTAATGGCATCAATGCCTAAATTTTAATACTGCCCATGTTGGAGTTATAACATCAATATTATAAAACAATGATACTTAAAACAGTATGACACTAAATAAAAGAGACATACAGATCAATGCATCATAATAAAAAAACCCAAAAAATCAATCTGCACATGTATAAATACTTAATTTATGATTAAATACATGGAAAAACGAGAGTTTCTTTAATAATTGGTGCAGGGAAAACTGGGTAGCCACATGTAGAAGAGTGAAGTTGATCATTCCTTAATTTTATTCACACCCAAAAAGTATCAAAGTATATTAAATAGTTAGATACCTAGGACTTGCAACAATAATATATGAGACTTGATCTCTATTGCAAGGGAAACAAAAGCAATTGACTATAATATATATTTCTCCAAAAAGGATGCTCAAACTCACTAATTCTCAGGAAAATGCAAATCAAAACCACAATGAGATAGTACCTTAATATGAAAATGGATGTTAAAGAAAAAACAAAAACAAAAACAAAACAAAAAAAAAAAAAGGAAAAGAAAAGTGAAGATGTGTGAAAACTGAAATGCTTCTGTACATTTGCTGGGATTGTAAAATCATATAGCCATTATGGAAAACATTATAGAGATTTCTTATTTATTTATTTTTGAGACTAGGTCTCACTATGTTGCCCAGGAACTGCAGACTCACATTGCCTGGGATATCATGAACTCAAGCGATCCCCAGCCTCAGCTTCCCAGGTAGTTAGGATTACAGGTGCGTGTCACCATGCTCAGCTATTTTTTTGAGACTAGGTCTCGCTATGTTGCCCCGAGTGGGTCTCGAACCCATGGACTCAAATGATGCCTAGTCTCAGTCTCCCTTCCTAGGCTGGGATTAAAGGCATGTACCACCATGCCCGGCAGTATAGAGATTTCTTAAATAGATCTAAAACCATATGATGAGGAAGTCCATTTTTTCTAATAGCCAAAAAGGCAGGTTTTTTATTCCAAAGGCAAAGAAGAGTAAAGGATACATGTACAGGCACAAATGGGTAGAAAGACCTGCCCCTGAAAAAGGACAGGCCTATTAACAAAGATGTCTACATAGTATAGTCTACTCTTTGGAGGAGAGCTGCCTCTACTGCTTGCAAGGGGAGAAGCTTGGCAAAGAGAAATACCTGCTTGGTCACAGGCAGGCAGGAGAGCCACCATAGCAGTTCAGATTTTACATACTTATCCAAAATAACTGTAACCAGGATCTCTAAGAGCTATTTATATTTCCTTGTTCGTAGCTGCATTAGTCACAATAGCCAAGATGTGGAAACAACTCAACTGTCCACTGGTGAATAATGTATAAAGAAAATGTGACACATACAGATTGTAGTGTTACTCAACCTTTAAAGGGGAGGAAATCCTGCTGTATGTGACTATTTCAATGAACCATATGTAAATGATGCTAAATGAAGTAAGACAAAGGGGCAGGTGAGGGAGGGAATGATCAGGGAGGGGATAACCCTGGAGATTACAAAGATGTGAAATAATTATACATAGTAAAGTATTTAATAAAAAAAATGAAGATAGCCACAGTTGGACAAATGCTCTATGATACACACACATTTCTATAATGTATATGATGTAGTCAAGCCTGCAGAAGCCGGGAATTGAATGGTGGTTACCAGGGGCTGTAATGAAAGGTAAAGGGAATTTACTATTCCTCGGTATTAAGTTTCAGTTAAGCAAAGTGGTTGGCTTCTAGAGATCTGCCTTACAACATACCAGGAGTTACATTTTTGTATTCTGAGAAATTTCCAAAGACAATAGGCCTTCTGGTAAGTATTTGTACCACAATAAAGAAGAAAAAAAAATGACCCAAATCACCCAATGATAAATCTGAAGGGCAATAATATTTCCCTTTATTGTTAATAAATTTAACAGTTATAATAATAAAATGACCAATTCTTAGGAAAATATAATTTACCAAAGTTGATTCCTTTTATCATGTTTCTTTCAATGAAATCACTCCTTTTAAAACAAAAGGAGTGAACCCTCTAGAAAAATACATCAGGTTTAGTATTGTATAAACTTTCAAAGGCCAGATAATTTCAGTGTTGCTTAAACTGTTCTATATCACAGAAAAGGAGAAAAAATTCCGAATTCTTTATGAAACAAGTAAACATTGCTATTTGTACTTGATAAAAGAATGTAAAAAAGGTAACCAGAGACCAATATTATCATATTAACATAACATTGCAAATTAAATGATAGTAGTGTCCAATAGCACATTTCAAACTCATATATCATAACTAATGATTTACTTTACAGATACAAAGCTCATTTATATTTTGGATCTATTAATATAATTGAACATATTAATAGACTTAAAGAGGAAAACATAATTTCTCCATAGATACATAAATGTCTTCTTATAAAATTTAATGATTCCTAATAAAAACATTTAATAAAATAGGCACTACTATTCATTGTGTGAAGTAACCATTTTTTTCTGCTCGACTTCCTGTGGGTCAAGACTCTGACTAGGCACAGTGGGAATGTGTTTTCTCAGCTTCTTGATGTCTGGGCTGCAGCTGAGAACTCACGTCCTGAGCACTGCATCCATTTTGGGACTTTCCCGCTCACATGCTTCACATTTGAACTGAGATAACTTTAAGGCTGGGCCCACTTGGCACAACTGATCAGAAGTCTGGTCTCTTCATTTAGTCTGGACTGCTAACAGCGTGGTGGCTAGGTGGTGAGTGAGTATGCCCACTGAGAAAGCATTTGAATAACTAGCTTTTCAGGAAACAAAGGATTTCTTGTCACCTAGCATCAAAATCATACCACTTCCCTTTTGCCACATCCTATTGGTTTCCATTGAGTCAGTAAAACTGACCCATATGCAAGGAGAGGGGCATTCAACTATGTTTTAACAGGGCAGTGGCAAGTTCATATTTCATGTGGGATTTTGGGATGAGATACAGTGTTTCAACAACTACTGGAAAATATATTTAGTATAAGTTAACATCTACTTATAATGGAAAGATAATAGAAGCATACTTGTTAAAGTCAAGGCAAAATTCTCAGCATCTTCACTATTGTTTAACAGTGGGTTGGGATTAGTTTTTCACTAATGAAATTGAACAGAGCAAGCAATTAAAGGCAGCATATGAAATGGAAAGGCTTCTGTGTGTGTGTGTAAGAGAGAGAGAGAGAGAGAGAGAGAAAGAGAAAGAGAAAGAGAGACAGGGTTAGGGGAGAAGCTAGAGAAAAGAAGAGGATAAGGGAAGGAGAGAATTAAAACAAGTATGGAACAAAATTAAGATTTTCACTGGCGTAATCTTATTTATTAGGCACTTAGGAGAGGTACAACATAGTACCAGCATGAAGAGTATATCCCCCCCCCCAAAAAAAAAAAAATAAATGGCAGATTTGGTTTGTGCTCTGTATATACTTCTGGCCCAATAAAATATATGAACAGGTCAAATACATAATCAACCAAGCAATGTCATTATAATTCAAACATTATCTATTTCAAGAAGTTGAAGCATTATTATTGACAAATCAAGAACTCAGGACCTTTGTACAACAGATTTCTGAGAAGAGACGAAACATGAAGAAATCTGTGAGAACATACTGTATTGATAGAAAAGAGCAGGGAGGAAATTGAGTCATGGGACCAACTTGGGTAAAAGGTGACTTTTTCCCTGAGGTCTTAGATATAGGCTTGGTATCAGGAGTTCAAATCACAAGTGAAAGAGTATTTTAAACAAGTCTACGTACTTCAGTTTGAAGTGAGAGTTGAGGAAAGGAGAGCAATGTTGGTGTTGGTGGAATATCAGTTTCCTCCATCTTAGTTATTATACTACTCAAAAATCTGCAGAGGTTTGTAATTGAAACTGTATAATAAAACTAGTAGTAATAACAATGAGAGTTAACCTTTATTAAGCCTTACTGTATACTAAATATTGTGCTAAGAAATGCTAGGCTCAGCATCTCTGGTGCTATTTTCTGCTGCATAGCTCCTTCTCTCAAATTCAAATAGGCTCTCTACTGTCACAGAAGCTGAGTAGAGAGCATTCAGGAGGCTGTGATCTCCCTCCCAGGCAGTGATAAGTGGGGGGCACACTGTGGCCCACCTCCCATCTGTGTCCAAAGTCCTAAGAGAGGCAGGGAGCTCAGGAGGTATTATTGTACATGCCCTTTTCATTAGCATTCAGTTTTGGTCTGTTGCTTATGATGAGATAGGACAAGCATTTTCAGGGTGCTCCATTAAATTTCTTCCTAACGCCTGAATCTCTTTATGATAGTGGGGAGATAAGATGCCCTTGTCCTCCATGTCCTTTTATTATTCGCTCTAACCTGGTTCTCGAGTGTCTCCACTCACCCATTCTGAAGCCTTCTTTCCCTAATCTTTGTAGATTATTTCTCCATTTTTTGAAGACCGGGCAGTTGGCTCTTAAATGTTTCCTGCAGTCCTTTCATTTCACTGAATTTTAAATATTTCAGCCAATTTGAAGAGTTCATAATGATGAATAAGATTAAGCTAGGAGCTTAACCTTTTGAAACTGGGTGACGCGTTAACTCGGCTGGAACGCTGGTTAATTTAACAGCAGGAGTTGAATTAACTTGTCACAGCTCTGCCATTGTTAAATTTCCTGCTCCTGATCCTTGTCCCTATCTCACAGAGCTGGTTGTCCTGGGACCAGGGAATGAGCTGGGGTGAATAACAGAATGGAAATGGGAAAGGGAAGATGGTATATCTTGTTACAATGGTAGCTGGATGAACAGAAATTTGGCAGCTGAGGAATTCCCTTTACTTGGGAAGACTAGAAAAGATTAACAGAGTGGAACTTAAAAACTGAGTCAGTGTAATGGAACCATGGGAGAGTGGGGATGGGAAACAGAGCTAAGAGATTTGAGAGAAAGAAGTGTATTAAGAGGAGGCAATGGATGATGTTACCTGAATTTCTTGGAAATGCATTTATCTTCAGCACATTAGAAGCTATTCATATTGTCAGTCTGACACACACAAATGAAATTGCCTGCTGGAAAATACCCTTGTATTAGAGAGAAATGAAAATGTTGAACCATAGAGATATGCTGAGAGTTGATCTTAATAAAGAGAAATTCTGAATTTGGTTCAACAGAAGTATTTATTTATTTGGTATATTTATAGATAACTAGCCAATATTTTGACTTGGGAAGAGAGAGAGTGGAGTGGTAATGAAAAGTACTTCAGAGAACAGTTAAAGGAAGAGCAGAGGGAGAACATGGTAGCATTCTTAAAGAGAGGGGGGGATTGGTGAGTTTGGGGGCAAAAGTAAAAATGTAAGCATTCTCAGTAGTTATGTTGCACAGTTGCCTTTCCCTTAAACAATCTAGCAAGACATTGGAGGGCTAGAATATACTGTGCGTGTATTGCTTACCCCTTAAGTAACTTTTGAATATACATTATCTCAGATTTGCTATTCCCTCTCAGTCAAGAAGGTTTGTGCAGTATAGTTAGTTGCTTGGCCTGGGGACCCAGGCCTAATGAAATGCAAGCAAAACAACCAGTCTGCTCTAAGCACCAACCACTTTGAGATACATCAATAGAGATCACCTAGAGCCTGTCTTGCTTTCAATTGTTTCAGCAGTGCCTTAACTTAACACTGAAAGGACATTTTCTTTTCTATTTGTATGATTTTCTTTCAGGGCTCATGTTATTCCACAGATGCTCTAACAGGTTTTCAATTTCTAAGATAGTTGCCTGCAAAGACTGTTGGCTGTTCAGGAGCCTAACCAGCGCTCAGTAGCTGGATCTGAAGCGGATTACTAAGGATTCTAGGGCCTTTTGCTTCTGTCCAAAATTATTTTAAGGTATAGATATCAGATGACTGGACTGTGTCTGATGGATCAAGAGAGTGAGGCAAGTGGAGAGAAGGTGAAAGGGATAAGTAGGCGATAGAGGACAAAAGGAAGATAAAAAATGTGCTGCGAGAGGAAAAGAAAATAATTTTTTGTTTAGTTTCAGGATGGAAACTAAACTCTCAGTGGCTTTTTAAATCAGACAATCATGGGAAAAGGCACTATGACAAGTTATAAGTCTCAGTAACAGAAAAGTAATGCATTGAAAAGTAACCATAATGAAAGAGATTTAAAGTATTGGTAGGATGGAACTGTCCTATAACAAAAGCAGTTGGCTGAATGCATGCTTGTTTTGCACAGAAAATTCAAGCAGAGGAACCAGTGTGGTGAAGATCAGATAGAACTTGGGAACATACATTTCCATAGTAGTTTTCACTGTTTATTTTTATTTGTTTGTTTGTTTTTTAACCTGTAGTTTGCCCTTTCCTATGAAGGCAAATTTTTTTTAAATCCAGAAGGTATATAAATATTAGAGTAAAAATAATATCTAATGTGAGGTGGGTTTTTTTTTTCATTCATCAATATTAAGATTTAGTTTTTCAGGTTCTATAGGATCTTTATTTGGTATCAAATCATGGATTCCGAGCAGCATTATATAGAAACTCTAATGCTACTCCTGACCATAGTACTTCTCAATATTACTAGTATAATTGAGATTGAGTGGATTTAGCACTTCTGTTAGATAATGAAAATAAAGTTAAAAATCAAACAAAAACTAAAAAGAGGGACACAAGAATTTCTGCTGTTTCAGAAAATCAAATAAAATCAAACGGTGTACATTCATAGACTATTAAAAAAAAGATGTTTCGTGAAAAAGACATTCCAAAATGTATTACTGTTTCCAGGATGTGGCAAAGAGTTCCCCAAATAGTTTGACCGGGGAATAATTTTCCTTTGCAAAAACCAATCCTTATATTTTAGAATAATACCGCTCTTCCTAAGAATATTATAGTCACTCTTTCACCCAGTTTGTGAACATAGAGCTTACTAACCTACAGCCTTTTCAAAGACAGACTAGGACTGTTCTTAATGTCATCTGTGTGTTGTGATGCTCCAGGTTTGACACAGAATGATGCAGGTATTTTATTCATGCTAGCACAGACAGGGTCCTCAGCTAGTACTGATTTGTATTTGCGAACAGTTTCTCAATAACTGGGTGGAGAACAATTAGAAAGGTGCCAAAGAGTTTCTCCCAGAAAAACCATCTCTCAAGCTTCCAAGGTTTCAGTGTGCTGAGTGTAAGTCCTGTAGTTACAGAGAGCTGCTCTGCAGAGCATAGGCAGGGTATCTGTTCTCCTAGGCAAAAGGCCATCAAGGCACCTCAGTGCTACTTTATGTGCCTGTAATTTCCATTAGGACTTTAGACTGTCATCTTTCAGCATATTTTCATTTATTGTTTTAGCTACAGTAAGGGCAGTAATAGGAGAGCAATTCTAGCGAGTGAGTGTGCAGATAAAATATGTAGACCTTGGCAATAGTGAGGTCTACTTACGCACACCTCATATTTCAGTTCACAGAAATGTGTATGGGGGCTGACATAAGTACTCCCTGTTGTGTTATTGCTTATGACTCAGTAGCCCTTTGAGCAGACTGGAGAATAAAGGACTACAGGAAGCAGGTGTTGTCAAACTGGCAGTGCTAGAGAGGGTGCCTACAAGCCCCCGGGAGAGTTTTATGCTTTTTAACAAATGTTTTTCTTCATGTTACTCTTAAATTCCACTTGCTTCCTTCTCTTGCTATCTACATCAGTCACTTCTCTGCTTTTCAGGCTTCCTTTTTGAGGCATCAGTGAACCTAAAGGAAACCAGCATGGTGGGAATTTCACGACAACTTACAGCATATCGCTCTTTCTTGGCAAGCAATGTTATTGAATGGCATTCAGACTCTCACTGCAGGGTCACAGCTGATCAATAATTTCCAGGTGCCCCTTCTGATTTTGTCAGAAGCGAAAACCAAGGAAGCTAACTAGACCAGTTAGAAATAACACCTTGACAAGAAAATTCCAGTGCAGTCAAGAGATAAATTGAACATTTGGTTATATTACTATGTGGTAAGGCTCTTTCTTGACAGGAGACATTTGGTTCTCATTTTAAGGCTGCAGAGGGTTTTAAGCAAGCATAGAGCTATGAGTGCCAGAAAAGAGGGTTTCAAACAGTTACATTAAAAAAATCAAGGTTGTTTATTAAAAAAAATCTCTTTTTGTGACCTGAGGAGAAATGGTCAGCTGGGTATATACTAAAAGGTTCCACTAGAAAACTATTTAAATGTGTTATCTTGGTAAGCCCTCCCCTAATAAAGTGGAAATAGTGTTATTTCTAAACTGATTTTTTTCACTTTTCTCTCAGGAAATTATCTCATCATGACACATATTTTTCTTAGCTTATTTTTTCTTTTATTAGTGGTTCTAATTATGTAGATAATCACTGAATGATCCAACTGTCTATTAGTGTTTAAAAACAGTAAATAGTATAATGCTTTCCAGTAAATATAATGGTGAATATAAAAGAACTTGACAGGAAGGTTTAAGTGGGGAAGAACACAAAATATATTCTCTTCTTGAGTATGGTATAAACAGAGGGAAGACATAAACACCACTGTCAGTAAAGCCACTTACTGATGATCACTGCAAATGGAATACAAGCATGACTGGGGATAAGGAAACTCAGTTCTTGGACTACTATTCTTTTTGTATATTAACAAATTGAAGATTGTAGTTTTTGAGTAATCCTGTAGATGACAAAGGGTCAAGGTAGAATTTGAACTCAGATCACTGATTTCAGAGTTCAGAGCACTATTATAGCATAGAATCTCTTTATCAGGTAGAATTCAGAAGATCTCTTAAATTTTTGCTATTCTTTAGTACAAAACTGTGTTCTAGCCAAGGACAAAAGACAGTGTTGCTAACAGGTTACTTATTGCACTTTCATCTGTGAAATGGGAATAATGTTGCATTTACTTCATATATTTAAAAACTGTTGTAAAGAGAAGAGGTAACTTATTTATAGGAATTAATATATTCACCTCTTAATTAAAGTTCTCCTCACCATTATCCAAATTATAAGATTGGCTTATAGAGTTAATTAGGATAAAAACTCTTCTTAAAGAAATAAGGTTAATATTGATCAAAACTTTGAAAGGGCCAAACTTGACAGGCAGGGAGAAAGGTTATCCAGTTAGGACAGTCTACACCATTATTTTGAGGCATGATCATTTAAATTTAATTTTGTGGATGATCTTTTAATAACTCATTGTATAAAGCTAAGAAGAGGGGTGGTATATGTGTAATCATGCAATGGCAATGATGGCAACTAATACAAGTTTTCACTCATACATTTATTCATTATTTAGTTAGTGCCAATCAAAATACTTGGTACTGAATTTATATGATATGTAAACCATGACCCTTGCATTTAAAGAGATCACAGTTTAATGAGGCATCAAATAAATGATGCAATATTCTTCAGAGTGGAAAATGATATAAAATAGAAATGTGTACAAGGTACCATGGTGGCAATTAGCAACAAGAAGCTAGCATTCTTGAGAAGATTGAGAAAGCCTTTTCTATCCGCTGCTACTACAACAGCCCTTTGCTTTGGAATTTAATTTCAAAACATGTGTGGCCCACAAGTTAACCACACAGAAATTAAGTAATATAATAAAAATACTGGGCAAAAAAATTCTTTTAAATGGTGGATGGAGTGAAGTGCAAGGAAGCAAAAATAGCTGAGAAAGATTTTTTTTTACATATGTAAAGGACAAAACTCAACTATGGATGGATATGAAAGAACTAATATATAATGCATTTATTATTTATTTCATATGTAAAAGAATACTGGAAAATATACTGTCTTTGTAAGAATTTTGTTGAAAATAGCCATGCCTTTGGCATATACACAGAAAGATGAGGAACCACCAAGTGAAGAAATACTATAATGTGAAAAAACAAACAAGGATGCAAAATGATAATACAACATTTATAAAAAAATGAAGAACCATACAGAATATCTTGATTGGGTACTTATTATTCCCACAGGAGAGTTTCAACCAATGTGAATCGCATTCAACCATTTTCTAAATTAAATCTATTTCATTTTGCTCATTGTCCACAAGCACCAAAGATGCAATGGAGAAATCTGAGACTGATGCATTTGAAATTTTTCTCCTTCTTGAATTTGTCAAGAGTAGGTAAATAGAAATACAGATTTTGTTACTGCATCCCTGTATCCAAAAGGAACTATCCAAATATTTATTTCAGATTCTGTAATAGTTTTGGTGTTATTCCCTATTGTACTTTCCTCAATGTCAATAACTACACTGACTCAGCTTGTGAAGTAGACATTTAAAATAGCACATTTTGGTGTTTCTGTAATGCAAATATTTGAAAAATTGTTGTTTTAAATTTAATTTAGAAAATGTTTTCAACCAGTTTCCACATTCTGGATTATTGTTTCTCTAACCCTGATAGTTTAGATTATGGAATCTAAACTATGGTGGTTCGATATGTGTTTCTCATTAGACTCAGGTGCAGTCTGAGTTTTGAGTTAAGAAAAGTGTGGCACATTTGCTTTCTTGCACCATGAAAATTTTCTATTTTATTGGATTCAACATATAATTTTTTTAATATATCAGTTGTTTTATCCCGTTACTCTGAAGGGAAAACCTTCCTGAAATAACATGAAATGAAAACCCAACTGAGTAAACAAAGATCTGGAAATTTGCATTTTTTTTTTCAGTGAAGAAATATGGCATACTCAGAAGATTTTTACTTTTATTTAATGGGAGTATCAGTCTTATCAGCTTCACCTTCATGAGAAAAATCAAAATTTAAAGTTGCTGATGTCAGAAGTTTATTCCCAGAAATTTATAGCAAATTTGGGAGTAATAGACCAAGTGGACTTCATTTATGGATGTAGCTGAGTAACAAAATTGAAGTGGTGAGAGAATTTTAGGAAATTCATTAATGTTACATTTATATTGCTCCCAAACTTCATGAGATTTAATATGCAGTTTACTGACTAAGAGCATGGGCGTATCATCAAAGAGATTTTCAAATCTTTGTTCTCCAACTAATTATGAAATATTGTGCAACATTATCTTTTTTTGACTCTCAGTTTCCTCATTCAGGAAGATAATGGGGGTGGTAGAATGATTTTGATGTACTCAACAAAGTGCCTGACTCTGTAAATGATCAATGAATGTTACTAACTTTAAAAGTTTATATATCTCTCTCTAGAACTAACTTGGATAGCAAGCAAATGAAACACTTCAGATATTCAGGAGCAGGGGATTTAATTTCTTCTCAATCCTCCTCTTTTTGTATACCACTTGAGAGGCACAGTTGCCTTAACATTTCCTTTGGCAGTTTCTGCTCACTTTTTCCCAGACTCCTCATGACTATCTCTTTAGGAGAACCCTGTCAGCTCAGATAGGCAGCACTGCTTACTGAAGGCAAGGCTGCTTAAATGAACAAGCTTCCTGTTACCACAGTTTCTTGTAGGTTCTGGGTATTGTAGCTTCAGACTCTCTCCTGCTACTTTACTTGAAGGGCTTTGTCTGTCCTTTTTGACTTTATTTAAAAAAATATTCTGTTGTCTTTGTTCACTGAAAAGTGAAGAACTAGTTCTAATATACAGTTATAGTCTCTGATCTGGATCTTGTGACTTTGTCTCCCCATGGATGAGTAAAAATTTACTTGTTGAGCCAGCCATTCCAAAGAGTGCCTATCAATCTTCACTCTAATATGATCATTTGGGGGACATAGTAGATTCTTCAAATACTTAGGGCAGTTGTTAGACAAGCCTATTCTTACCCCACTTTAGAATTTCAACCTTATGGAAAGAAAATGGTTTCTTTTCCTCAGAAGTCTGAGGCAAACATTACCTACATTATAATTAAATACCATCTGGAACCTTGTCTTGGAACAATAGATAGTAGTGACTGCTCCTCTTAGTGCTCCTGAAATCTCTTCTGTGAAGAATGATTGATTTCAATGACTTTGTCTCTATATATTTACAATATAGAGGAGTTAGATGTGCTAATATAATGCATACTCGGTTATCCTAAATGTTTCTCTATGGTTCTCATGGATCATAAACATGGAACAGAAACCCCCCCCCCAAAGTAGCAGATTAACAGAGTTGATCTGAAAGAAATTCAGAAGCTTGGAACCAGCTTCTTGCACTGGTTTTTTTTTTTTTTTTTTTTTTTTTTTTCAGGAATATTCATGGTCATTTCAGAATCTCCAAGTGATTTACACCAGTAAAAGCAGAAAATAGCAGATTTTTCTACTTAGAATTTGTCATTTTGTCACTCATATTAGAATACTAAAGAGAATCAACTAAAAAAATTACCATGATGACAAAATAAATCAGTGCTAGTCTTAGAACTCGTTAACTCTTAAGACTGAGAATTAGACACATTAAGAAAGACCACTTTTTATGTTGCAATAATTTTCTAGATTTTGTTTCTCTATTTGAGGAATGAAAAATGTAATTCTGCTATGACATTCATTTGAAATTAATTTCAAAAAATGTATCCAGTTTACCACTTAAGATTAAAGTCCAAGTTTTTCTGACATTATTTTGATACTAATTACCATTTCTGTTTAATTAACTTCCATCTGGGGAAGATTTTATATACATGTATATACATATTATATAATATATAACCATGAAATACTGTTTCATGCAGATGTGTGTCTATGTATATGTGCAAACATACATGTGTATGTTTTTCCATACAAAATGGAAATAATGGAGTTTTAAAAGTTCAAAATTGACATATTAGGGAGATTAAAGGTGTTTTACAAAATAAAATATAATAGAAACCAGATAGGAAGATGAATTAAAGATTTTGTGTGAGAAGAAAATTTCATTCTATACATCTTATAACTCTGTATAAGATCTTTTTGAATTTAAAAGCAGAAGCACAAACCATTCTCCCCGCTTTCTCTTTTTTTTCTTCACATTTTATAAAACTGCAGTTTTATTGTTAGATAATATGGTAAAAAAGATTCATTGTAAGGGTTACCTAACAACGTTGGTGGTGTTGATGAATAGTTGCAATTAATACATTCCCTTAATTAGTCTGATACCCAGAAGATGCACCTGGCAGGTCATTTTAATACTACAATTGATTTATAGCTGCTAGAAATGATTTTACCAGCTATCTTCAGAGAGTACAATTAGAGTAGATTTCATTTTTTTATGCATTTTCACTGAGGAATAAACATAAAAGGTCTATGTAATTCAGAACAAAGGAGCTATAATGTACTAATGGTTTATGGATTTTATTAATATTCAGCTAACATTAGAGGCAATTTTAGGAGAGAGCAACCTATTTTCTTTATGAAGTATTCAGTTTTTTTACTATCTGAGTGCTTTGTTTAAAAAATAAACCTTGATATTTTCGGATGAGTTGTTCTCATTCCATATAGAAAAAATGCTATATGTTTCCACATATACAAAAGGAAATAAAAATTTAAGGTGCTATTTATTAATTTGCTTGCAGATGCATTTATATACTGTTTTTATCCCTACATACATGTAAATTTAAAAAATAAGTCATTAGACATTCACATGATTTAAATAGTGCTTCCATTAATATAATTGCTGAACTAATGGATGAACTCTCTTAATAATGGAGGAAGTTGCACTTCGTGGCTGAACAGGTAACAGAAGATAGCTGGTAAAATCATTTCTTAAAAGAATCTGATTACATATCTGGCTTTTAATTCCCTGTTTACCTGGGATATTAATTTTGCTAATCGAGAATCTTTGTTCCTCTCTCTCATCATCCATAACATGGGGCCAATTTACTTGTTTAGTTTAAAATTGTAGGACAGTGAGAAATCAGTTCCACAGATAAAGTCAATAGTCCTATGAAAAGTAGTACTATTTAAATACACCACTCCTATGTATAAAAATATGTTTTTATTAAAGGATCAGTGAACCTCTGTTAGTTCAAGGAAAATTTACATATATAATCCAAAATTTATTTAAAATTTATTCAATGAGTATTAACAAGGGCCAGTTTAGTGTATGTTCCTAGGCTTAGAAGTGCTCTGAATTCAAGTGGAAAAACGTCAAAGATCTCTGTTGGGGTGAAAATTCAACCTAAAGGAAAAGAGTGGGAAGATTCATCAACTAACTGATCCACAAATACAAAATTATAAGCTACCGAATTCCATGAAGGATGTGCCAAGGAGTCTACAAAATGTTGCTGTTTTATTTCTCTATTACAGATTGAAAACTAAAGATCAACAACCTGTCGCAAACCACACAGAAATGCATCAGAGCATAGTTCCATAATAATATCTTTGTTTCATTAACATTGAAGATTTTCTAATCCCCATCAACAATTGACCTTGACTTCTTTGTTTGTTTTTGTGTTTTAGTAGTTGATAATAAATTTATAAGGCCATTCAAATTTCTTCTTCATAATGCTACATATGACAAAGAAAGCCAACAAGTTTATCAGTAGAATGCAGGATCAAGTGTTTTAATTGGAACTTGATCACCAACCAGGGTACAATTTACCACGTGCTACAACTTACATATTAAAGTAAAAATTTCTCAGTCAACACCATCTAGATGATTAGAATTACTTAAAATTAAAACCTTTTATTCTATATGTTTCTTATAACAAATAAAAGTTAAAAAAAAAAAAGAAACCCAATTCTTATCTACTAAATAGCTAGCCAAGAAGCTTCTAAGATTCTTTGGAAGATGTCTTAATGCCAGTAGGAAAATACATTATGATTCAAGTGAAAATAGAGGACCACAGGAATTTGGAAGTTTCCAGGTACTGGAAGCAAAAAATATTTTCTCTACTAACATTAGGGTATGACTGATGGACAGAGGTTAAAGTTTGATGCCTTTTGGCTACCAGTGACTGCTAGCCCCTTTACCACCACTTCTATGGTTATACTGAGAAAGTCGGTAACCATTTCTTAAATGACAGGATAGGGACTTCAAGAGGTCACTTTACCCATCCCCCCTGCTTCTGGGCAGGACAGTACTTAATTATCTTGGCTTACAGAACTCTCTCTGAAACCAATTGATGCATAGATGCAATCATTTGCCTCCCGGGAACATGATGCTATGTAGATAGATTGTTTTTGTTTATTTTTTGTTTTTGGCAAATGAACATTTAAAAGTGAAATGCTCTCCCGCTTGATTTTGTTAGCAGTGTATTTTAAATTATATTCTGCTCTCATGCTGCAGGAGTTTTTTAATGCCAAACAGGATCACTGACAGCCATCTGCGCCTGGCCCCAGGCATGGACTCTCCCAGGATATGTCTACACTCACCTGTCGGCACCACAGGTTTAGGCTGTTAATATCATTTGAACACTTTGCATTGAAAGAAATAGGAATAAGAAGGTAGTTTTGTGTCCTATGGGAGAGTCATTATTCTTACTACTTGCTTGGTAGCTCCGCCTTTCCAATTCTTTATTGCTGGCTGTTGAAGAAACACATGAGACATTACAATCTTTTTTTTTTTTTTTTCACTTTTTAAAATGATCAGGAACTAACTTCTGATTTAAATGCTGCAGAGTATCTTGTCTCAGTGCATTTTCTAAGTCCCCATTAACATGCTTATAAGACTCAGGAAATAATGAACATCAAGATGCAAAATGTGTGACAATAAGTAGTTTTCAAAGGAAAAGCAGACTCGCTCAATCACATGAAAGGAGATAGGCAGAATTCTTTCAAATTGTGCTCTCTTAATCAGAAGCCTCCTGCATCCAAAAGAGTCTGGACATCTCACTTCTGTACTCTTGGCCTTGTGGTACTGAGACCATGGCCTGTGGAGAAGTAGCAATACGTAGCCTTCAATTTTGTGAGAGATGAGGGACTCTCAGGTCCTATCCTGACCTGCTCAGTATTTGCATTTGAAGGAAAAGTGCTTGTAAACAAAACTGGAAATCACTGCTTGAAACTATCTCCCAGTATACAACTTTTATAAATAAACATGTTAAAAAAATGATTTTAAAAGCTGAAGATAGGAATTGTAATCAAATTTGTGGTGTTCTGTTTTGACTCATGCTAATAAATTTAATAAATTAGAAATCATATTGAAACATAATGAAATCTCCCCATGGCAGGGTTGCATAGAAAAAGCAAAACAAAACAAACAAAAAGGCCTCTTTTTTACTTTTTAGAATTTCCAGGGTTTTTGAGAAATTAATTTATTCACATTTAAACTGATATTTAATGACTTGTTAGAGGATGTTTCTTTCATTCTGATAGATTCTTCAGTGACAGACATCAGTCAGATTCTGTATTAACTCCTACGATATGTGTGTGACTCATATAAGTACACTTGAAAGTCAGAACGTAGGAAATAATATCAATTATTTTTTAAAATTTTAAGAGATATATATTAAGGAAATATACCAATAGTTAATGATGATTTCATCAGGATTCTGGATAATTTTCTTTTCATTTTGATTTTCTACGTCCCAATATTGCTATAATATATATTTCTCTTATTGTCAGAAAACATTACTTAAAATTTAATCATCATTTAATCATTTTTGAAGGAATGAATAAACATGTTTAAAGTTTACTTCAAAACTGATGTAAAATTGGGTTTTATTATGGTAAATTTGAAGGTGATATTATCTATCAGCCTTGAATTTCAGTGGTTAATTTGTACTCACATAATCAAGGCAGACTGAGAAGACTAGTTGTTAGTCTTCCACTATGATTTCTTTTATCATTTTGTAAATGCATGGGCTAACTAAAATTTCCCAAAACTTAGAAGCATATTGTTTAGCATATAGTTCCTTGAAAGGCAATTTGTATTTAAGTTAATTAGCATTTCCCAATGTCTTTAACAAGTGACGTGCTTGCCAATGTTGATAAAATAATTGAAAATTGACTGAATGATTACAGAACTCATGTCTTAAATATTTTTATGGCTCCTGCATATTTTGTCAATGTATTCTTAGTGGGAACATGAAACTTAAGTGAAAACAATAAATTCCAGTTATTTGGGGTCTTAAGAGTTTGAATTCAAGGGACCTTGATTTGGGAAGTACAGCTGAAAACCATAGAATCAAAACCATTTGGAATTCTGAGTTAAGGTATAATTACCCTCACAGAAAGTATCATGACCCACTAAAATCATTATTACTTAGCATGGTTGTATCTATCATGGTTTGTGATCTTGGTAGCATGGAGAGTTATTTCCTCATAATATTATTGATGAGAAAGAAATGGGCTGCCTAGGCTACCATTAATATTGAGGGGTAAAACTAAGCTAAACCTAGTAAAAAGAATATAAACCTCAAGTACTTTCAGGTCAAGGCAAATTGTCAGTGCATTGACACATGTAGCTGACGTACAATGTGTTAGTAGTTATTGATGACTATTGAGGCAGTTTAGTCTGCTGTTCCAGAGTCAGACTATAGGTTCAGGTTCTAACTCTGCCACTTTTTTATGTCCCTAGCAAGTCAGATTTCTCTGTGCCCTTATTTCCTTATATGTAAATGTGTTGTCATAATATCTACCTTATAGATTAATTTGGAGTTTAAATAAATTGATGGAATAAAAATACTTAGAAACAAGGTCTACTCAATAAACATTAGCTATTTATAGTATTTAAAGTACTTAAAACCAAGGATGGCCCTAGGCATTTTATAGGTGCTATTTAATTCTTACCATAGCAATGATATATATTTTTAATTCCAATTTTATAGAGGAAACCAAAACCTAATAAGAACTCAGTAAGTATAAGGCATGGATCTGAAATTTTAGCTGATGTTTCTCTAGCGCCAAGTCAAGGCTCATAATTGTTATTTTTTTTTTGTAAACCACCAAATTGTATTTATGAACAACAAAGCTATATTGGACAGTTATCTAAAATTATCAGTGAGCAATAATAATTCATAAATTTATTTAATTTTATTCTTCAAATGACTTTAAAATATTGGCTTTCATATTTTTCTAATAGCCCCACAAGATATGGAGTGGGCAGATATTATGAATCCTCATCACACCAAAATGTTATGAAAGACATGTTTATACAGAAAAGACTACCATAATCTATGTTCTGTTTTCCCAGAAATTGGTGTTCCTATTTGTACATAATAGTCCTTACACTTTCAGTTTTTTAGTTACTTCTTTCCTCTGTGTGTATTATATTAAATACCTAGTAATATTAGAACAAAACTCTCCCGTAATTGATTTTTTGTGTTATGTCATTTAAATTACTTCCTTTTGATATCAAAGATATCAGAATACCCCTCAGAGTGTTAATTTCCTATCACATTTTTATTTAGTGTTAGAACAGAGTTGAGGTAGTAGAAAATATTCTTTTGAGCAGTAATTAGGAAGTTAAAATAAAAATTCCAATTTTAGTGTGATTGGAAATGGCAAACAGCCCTGCTAAATGAGCAATTTGTCAGCTTTGAAATGACTCGGTAGAACCATGAATCTCCCATGAGTGATTGTTAGATGATCGTCTATGAAATAAGTCAATGAACTGAGTCTAGTTCCAATTGACTAAGCACAGACCCAACAAAAACTAGATATCATTCCTATCTTCTTTGAAACCTGCTTCTATTTAGCGAAGTGGACGAAACTTTAATGGAGAAAACAACTGGTCTACTCTTTTACCAAAGAAGTTGTCCTTTTTGTTTGGAATTGAAGCATGTTTCCTTTATTGCAAAGGGCAGTTCATATTGAGGCTGTCATTTATATTGATGTTCTTTTTTCAAAATGACACCTTCATGTAATTTTTTTCTGCAGAAAAATTGGACTTCAATGTTCAGGGTCATTGGTAAGAGATCTTTCACTGATTCAAAATTCATTTAAAATTTTTAGGAAGAAAAAAAAAGAACAGAACAAAACCTCCCCAAAAGATGTGATATGTACCTTACGTGGAAAACCTAGTGCATTTAAATGGAGTCACCAAATAGAAGACAAGATTTATCTTTTGCCCATCTAATAATAACTCATGGGGATTTCTTTCTCCAGAATTTTGTGAAAACTTACAATTATCATATGATTTAGTGCAGTTTATTTGCTCCCCACAAAAGCAGAGATGATTTTTATTGACCAGTCTTTGATCTGAGAGATTAAAGAAACTACTGCAAGAGCAGCAAGAAGGATAACACTGGGGGGTCAATAGGCTTTACTGCTATTGGAAATGAAAGTGAATCATTCCATTGGGAAATGGTGTAATTTAGCATTCTTTCTGGGAACTCAAGCCTCTTTTTTTTTCCTCTCATTTTTGGGAAAAAATATTCAACTTATGAATAGGTTTTTTCCTGACTTAATACCATGGCCACACATGGGGTCATTTGGAGGGCACTAGATTCACCAATATAATTCTGTACAATGCTTTTTAGCTCAAATGGCCTGGCTGTCACGTTTTCACATTCTTGATTGAAATGTCCCTAGTAGACTTTTGGAATTCAGTCTGAAGGCTTAGTGACTCAATATTTTTTCAGTGAATACATTTCCAATCTCATAGAAAGTTGCCACTAACTATTGCAGAGGTTATGTCTCCTTTAGTTTCCCTATGAAAGAATGTGAAAGGAACAAAATTCAAGTTTAGCTGAGTTTTGAGAAAACAGGATATCAAAATTCCACCCCGCTATTATTTGTCATTGTATATGATTCTGTTCCAGGCAAAAATATCTGGCCCACCATCTTTGAACTGATAATCTATAAAACTATCTTTTTTTTCCTATTGTCATAAATAGAAGAATAAATTTTATCCTCTCTTTTTACTATGAGCCAGGGAATAAGGGTTGGAAGTATAACAGCTGGTATGATTGTGATTAGTATTTCCTTTATTTTTCCCTCATTAAGCCATTCCTTTCAGTCCTGTAGTGAATAAGATGCTTGGCTTTCAGTGGAAACACAGGCCTGGGTTCAAGTCTTTGCTTTAAAGTCATCAACATTAAGCAGTCTTGAATAAGCAACTAATAAGTAATTTGCTCAATTACTATGGTTTTGAGTAAGATGAATTCTCTGTGCCTTCTGTAGCTGTTATTAAGATTAAATGAAATAAGTTATAAATATGCTTATAATGCAGTTCTTGACACTTAATAAATATCAATTGTTTTAATTGTTGCAATGAAATATAAAATAAGGTCTTTGTGATAATAATTGGGATCTGTGAGTCTCCTTTGCACTTTCAAGGACAACAGAAGTCTTTAACTAAAATAAGCATTAGTTCTTCTCTGACCATGATCAGTGAAAATGCTAGGGGAGAAATTACTGGTCCTGTACACTTTGTACAATAGAGTCTATCTTGCACCTTAGCAGTTAATGAAAATGTTTTTTTATCAATTTTAGTGGACCTCAGTTCCATTACAATTGTTTGGGTTGTTTTTTACAGCCATATAGATAAGTTCAATAGTATGAAAATTTAGGAAATTTTGAAGATGTGTGTGCTCATTCCCTACCTATTTTTACTGTATTAAATAAACACTTCACATCATTAAGTGGAAAATGGCAATTATATTACTTGGCCCATTTCCCTTAGAGATTCTTTTAAAAATCAGCTTTGATCTTTGTGTGAATATCTCCCATCTTTGCTATGCTTTAGTTTAACTCCATAATTATATTTTGAGCTAGATATTTCTCAACTTTGCTATTTTACAAAGCAAAAGCAAAAATAGAGTTTTTCAAAGGTGTTAATTGTGCCATTTTCAAGAAATGCAGGAACATTTTTTAAAGAACATAAAAATTTTCCTTCAGAAGGTATAATAAGTTAGTTCCTGAATTTCATTATATCTGAGAAATATTTGTGATTATTTCTCGGAAATAAGCAAAATGAAGAATAAAAAATGATCTCATAATCTATTGATGTCTTTTTATAGCTTTTCTTCTTCAGACTATTTGATCTTACAGTTACTGATTGAGTACAGAAGATATACAAATAAATCTTAAATTTTTGCTTTAAAAATAAAGCAATAATAGTATGCTGTACTTGGTTTCAAATTTCCTCTAATCTTGTCTACAGTTCAAAATAAACAGAAATCACCTAGGTGATACTATTCTTCAACTTCTATAACTACAGAAAAGAAATTATTTTTTCAGGGAGAATTTCTGCTTTTATGAAAGAAGACCTCAGGACATGTAGAGTTCTGTAGAGTCAGAACTTCTATTGTTAGATTTCATTTGGAAGATCACAAGATTTATACTGCTTCTGAATGAAGACAAAGCTAAATCTGCTAGTGGTTAAAATTCAGTGGATAAATATAATATTAACCTGTTAGTGATGAAACTCTATGGTACAAAGTTTGACTAACATATGGGGAATAGTAGTATTAAATAAAATTCTTATAAGCATGTGTTAAAAAAATCACTTCAAGCTCATGGAGAACCAAGTTTTTCCATATTAGAAGCAAAACAACTCTCATATTCAATGCCAGACTTAACATAGACTTCACAAGTTGAGACTATCATGTTCCCCCAAGACACTTCTTACTTTAAACACAGGCCATGGGCTCTTTGGTGCTGACATTTTCTATGCTTCAATAGATGACTACAAATTCAGGGGCTCTCACTATCCCCTGGGCTCAATAATTCACTAGGATGACTCAGATGAATTAGGGAAGTACAATCTTATGATTATATTTTTATCATGGATGCAGATCAGAGGCAGTCAGAGACATAGAGGGTGATGTCTGGGACTGTCCTAAATGCGAAGCTTCTCTAATTACTGGAACCCTCACCTTTTCAGTAAATCTTTTTAGTATTAACCAGGAAGCTCATCTGAACTTTAATGTCTAGAATTTTTATTGGGATTTTACTAGGTAGGCACGATAGTTTGAGTCATTGGTCACTTTGTTCAATTCAATCCCCAGAACCTGCCTGAGGTCAGGCAGGTAGCATGTGATTACAAAACCCAACCCTCTAATAACATGATTGGTCTTTCTGGTACTGGCATCCCCCATCCTGAAAGTATTTTGGGGGGGGGAACACCACCAGGTGTCACTCTGAGAATGTAAATTCCAGTGTTACTGAGAGGCTCACAATGGAAAACAGACTTCCCTATCACTTGGGAAATACAAAGATGTAGTGAATCTTTCTAAGGTTCAAGGGGGCAAATTCTTTATTGTATAATGTTAAATCTGATATACATGGAATGCAATATATTAAACTAAGAACAATGCATAACATCTCGCTCATGGTAACAGGATGCAGAATCTTGTTGGAGTGAATCAAATGTAGCTTGCTTAATTCCTCTCCATGCTGTACCTGCCTGTGAATACACTTCTGCCCATCTGCTGTGAGGCTGTTTCCCAACTCTGCCTTAGTAACCTCAGAGTATAACTCTTCCAAGATACTTTTCTTGTTTCCTGCACTTTGTGTTCTGGATTTTCATTTCTGCAATCCTAATTTTATAATGTGTCAGAGTATGCATAATGATATTATTTAGCAATTAGATTGTTTTCAGTGGATATTTGGGTTTCCAACAACTCAGAAAGATTGGGCACAGCATTGGGATATAGAGAATTATAACAGGTTGGGGATAAACAAATTTTCTAGTATAGAAAGGTTTTGATTCATAGGGAGAACCACAATCAGCCACGTTTTCTGTTCTTGTTCAGATTCTAGTAGAATGAGGTTTTGCTCTTTGTCTGGCCCTGGGCTTGGTTCTTAAATAAAGTAATATCCAAAATAAGTAAGAGAGGTCATCCCACATATCAGTAAAGGGAGAGATATGACCTGTAATCAGACAATTGGCCAGTATAGTTTGCCATTTATAGGTGATGCAGAAGGAGAGGATGAGTATGTGGCAGGGACGTGGCTTCAGTCTGGGTGGTCAGGAAGGCTTCTGTAAGGTGTGATATATTGTCACTCACTTAGTGTCCTTCCAGTAGAAACTCCAAGTACAGGAAACAGTAGATACTAGGACTCCAAGAAGTAGCCCAAACCATACTTGATGCATTTGAGGAATAAAATAAAGTCTCCACAAAAGGGTAGCTTGAATCAGAAAGTGATGCAGAGAAAAATATAATATGAGACCATAGAAGAAAGTGAAAACCAGGGCCATGGTAAGAGATAGATTTTATTCTGAGTTTGTAATAAAATATAAAGACTTTAGAAATGAAAGAAAATACAATCTATTAGTTAATAGTAATAACAAGTACTAACAATAGAAAATATCAACTTATTTCTTGTCAGTATTTACTACACATATAAAAATGCATATAAATACATAAAAAAGTAAGATCAAGAGTGTAAATGTAGGTTTATATATCCTATTTTTTCACCTAATAACACACCATCATTTCTTCATAGCAACACATATCCTCTCATACGATATTATTGGCAGCAGAATATTCCTTTTTATGCATGAATGATATTTATTTATTGATTACTGTTTTTGGACACTAATGAATGTCTTATCTCTTTTTGCCTCTGTGATTATTCCTGTATTTAATTTAGATCATCGACAGAGTCTGATTATTCCTTCTTTTTAAATTCTTCAAATGAAATTACAGTCTCCGATAATATAAATATCTGTCTTTTGATACATTCATTTCCTTCACAAATAACCAATTCACTTTCCCAGTGAATGGTTGAAGTTTCTTATTCACTGTACCCTTATTTCAAAAAGCACTGCCACTTTAATAAGTAAAAACTGTATCTTGTAGTTTTTCACTTACTTTGTTTAATGAGATCACTATATTTTCCACTTATTATTGGCCTTTATATCATTTATGTGTGTAAATTGAATTGGTACATTTTTCATAAAGCTTTTCTTGATTCAGCAAGTGAATGTTTTTCATCCTCTTCTGAACTTCCAGAGCATTTTATCTTTGCTTTATGGAGTTATCTTTTCTCCTGTGTTGAAGCATTGCATAGTTGCCTTATTGAAGTGAAGCTGGGATCTTTGTCTCTTTCCCTGGATCCTAGCACAGTGAAACATATAACGTGGTTAATAAGTGTGTCAATAATTGATCCTCACATTTGTTTTAGCAGATACCAGTGTAGGGTAACTGGTCTTATTTGGATATTATTTCCACTCATGTTCTTAGGATATTTTTTAAAACAAAGTATTGATTTTGAGGCAATTCTGTTTTGATAAGCTCAATTTACTAAAATCCAGTTTATTGCATCATGAATTCTTACTCCATTATCATTTTTTTCTTTCTCATTTCTTGTTATCATTATGCATTTAATCGATTCTATTCCAATTACAGATTTTCATCAAAGCCAATAGGACTTGAACTGTTACTTTAGTTAGACAGTTCAAACTTTACTATGTATCAGAATTACCAGGGGGACTTGTTCAAACAGATTAATGGGCTCTCTCCTCAGAGTTTTTGATTCTGTAGGCCTAAGGTGGGGTCCAGGAATTTGCATTTCTAACACGTTCCCAGGTGATGCTGATGCTGCTGGTCTTTAGACCACATTTCGAGAAGCACTCATCTAAATGATATTCAGCACACTTAGTATCCCCTTGGAAAGAGCAGCAGCTGCTTCTTTGCATAATTTTCCTTATGAAGTATGTTCTAGCAAAGGATGTAGAAATGGACTCTGAGAAGAAGAGAATTTTGCCTATAGCTTTGGAGAGTGGACTGCCTTAATGTCTTGCGTTTCTCTCTTGCTGGGAAATCCTCCCGTTGAGAGGGCCACCACCGTTAGCATTTTAGAACTTGTTCTACTTTAAAGAACCAAGTGAGTTCAGAAGAGAGAAGAGAGAACAATGAGAAAGGACACCTGTGATGGAAGTGGGAAGGGGGTGCAGGTGTGATCAAAGGAATTCCATCAAATCACCAACTCTCCCATCCCCCTCAGCCCTCAACCCCCCCAAACATAGAAGTTGGCATGTTGGCTTCACCTAATGCTGTGTCTCAGAAGGGAAATGTCATGAAAGTACAGACTGCTACTTAGTACAGCACAAGTCCCATGGGGGCGTCAACTTCAACACAATTTTTAAAAAATGTGTGCCAGCTTCAAGTTGGCAATTTTGAGTTCACTTCACTTTAGTCAATGACGCGCCTTCACACAGTAAGCGCACTAGAGACAAAGAAGTGCCTTGTAACTGCCAGAGAGAGAAAAGAGTCCTCTGAGATGAAATGTTAACATAAGAAGTGGAAATGGTTTGTCATAGTTGCAAGCTGGCTCTTTGGGGTTCACTTTCCTATAGTGAGTGAACTGTAGTGTGGTACCCTAGCAAAAGAGTCTCAATAAAATTAGAACGATCATTTAAAAAGGGCAGAGGGAGAGAGAGGCACAGAGAGAGAAGGAGAGAGTTCTTTCTTTTGTGTGTATGTGATAAGAAGCTTAACAAAAGTGGAAAAATGCTTTATATGGATGTGAGTTTTCATGGCAGTCTCAAGCCGGCACTCGGTTGCCTTTATTATAGGCTAAGTTACTTTAGCAAGCAAAGGACAATGAAGAGACAGAGGATGCCGGAAACAACAGTCAGTTGGGGAGGGGGAAAGAAGACCTTTGACAGGGAATGTTATATAATTAAGGCAACTATATATATTTTCTTTGTGTTTTAACTTACTACATTCTTTATAAGAAAGTGAAAGAGTAGATGGGTTTCTCTGTGCTGAATCCTTGGTGTCCTCTTGAAATGTATTTTAATAGAAATATTCATTTTTACTTATATATAATATCCTATTTCATGTTTAGGGCTGGTAAAATCGATGGATATCAGCAAAAAACTCAGTTAAATGTGTTAAATTATAAATCATCAAAAAAAGTTCCCCCCAATACTATGGTACTCATTTTTTGGTAAGCAATCAATCAGGTTGCTCTTTCGCTAAGACAATATGTGTGCATTAAGCTAATTCAGATCAGAATTAATGAGAGGAATTGAAGGGTTACAATATATAACTTGTCACTTATTTCTACTGTTTTCCTGAATATCACTCAGTCTTGTTTTTTTTTTTCCTACTTCATAAAGACTCCATGGCATCATGGAAAGTAAAGTTTGGAAGAGACATTAAATATGACCTATTGACATATTAAGATGTATCCACTGAGCACTAACTCCAATATAGTATTCCAGTCACTTTCTGAATATGGGGTTCTCATTTGGACATCTAGTTCTATGCTTGTCTGTTTTGACTGAACTGAGTCTCCTTGTATACCCCATACCTTGTTCTTTCATTGGGTTTGTAGGATGCCATCATGTTCTTCCTAATATAGTTCTAATATTTATAAATAATTATCATCTACAATTCTCTTAACAATTTTTAGACTCTTCATCACTGATAGTAATGTTTCAGGTGGCCTAAACATTAGAAAGATCCAGAAACTATACTGAAGCCAATTTAGATCAATTTCATATTCAGTGAGTGGCCACTGTACAGTATTGATTCCTGTTAAACTTGCTAAGCATACATTTCCCAATCCTTTTAAATTTAATTTTCCTATTCAACTGCCATGCATGTTTTTCATAGTAACAGGTTTTAATATTTTATTTTTGATGATGGTTCACTTGATTAAAAAAAACTGCATAGCTTTTATTCCTGTTCAAGCTATTTTATGAAAATCTATCTTGTTTACAGTCTGTGGAGATATTTTTGAACCCAGTCCATCATTCAGTATATTTTATATATGACACAAAGCTTTGTGTAACTCAGAAATTAGCATTCTATATATGTCCACACAGGTATGTGTGAGGTTGTGTGTGTATATGTTTGTAGTTTTTCAGATGGGAATATTTGAGAGCTCATTCACTGAAATCAAACAAATCTAATTCAAAGTCTGCTTCTATCACTTACTAGTTTGTGACCTTTGATTAATGAATTTAGCCTTCCCAAATCTGTTTTGTTTTTTTTCCTCTTTGGTAAAATGGTTCCTACTTCAATGAATTGTTATGAGAATTGTATATAATAATGCATATAGAGTGCTTAGGATTATTCCTGGCACATAGTAGGCAATTGAAAGTAAATATCTTAAACTTATAAATTCTCAATTTCCTGATTTAAAAATAGGAAAAGCTACAATACTTTTCTAATTAGGTTTTTGGGGGCAGTTAAGCAATTCATACATACATGAGTTATGTATCTATATGCATACATATATTGGGACTTAGAACAATTTCTGGTATATAGACATTACTATATGTTGAGTATTATCTAAATCAATATTATTAATAATGATTAATACTAGTGTTATTTAACTCACAAGAAGTATTCACGATACATATTTGTTTTCTTATGACTAAATCACCCAGTAACTTTATTTTTATTATTATAATCATGACTAATATGCCTAAATTTGATGAATACATTCTCAGTATCCTATGACAAATATTTAATTCTTTCAGAATACTAATACATTCAGATGTACCCATTAACATGGAGTTAAATGAGAGATATTTGGGTCTCAATGGAGATTCCGATCTGGTTGCTATCTTTGAGAAGAACCAAAGAAACAAAAAAATAATTTTATTTCCAAGATGATGGTCTTTTTAACTAAGAGTGAACTTCTAATTTTTTTATTTTACAGAACACCTTACTATATATTTGTATCCTAATAATATTTTCATATTCTCCAATATCTTCTCTGGTACTTGAACAACCATTTCATGTTTTATAACTAGGAATTATTTAAGCTTTCTTTGCTAGTTTTATTTATGCTTGTATTTTATCTAACAGAATGTACTAAATATAGTAAATTATAAATGAGACATAATACCTTTTGCTTTATATATCAGCGTTAAACTATTTTAGTTTTTCCCAAATGCCCCAAAACAGACAAATGGATGAGAAAGATGTGGTACATATACACAATGGAATAGTACCCATCAATTAAAAATGACAAATTTGATCATTTTATGATAACATGGATGTACCTAGAAAAAATCATATTAGCAGAAACAAGTCAGAAAGAAAAAGACAGAATCCAAATGGCTTCACTAATATATGGGATGTAGGAAAAACAAACAAAAGGACAGGAGGGAAAGCTAAACAAGCTAAAAAAGCAAACTGAAGTTCACAACTTGGCGGGTGGAGGCAGGTAAGGGAGGGAATAATCAGGGAGGGGAGAGTCCTGGGGATTACAAAGATGTGCAGTAATTATATAATAAAGTATTAAAAAATAAAAATTAAAATTATCTTAAAATAAACACAAAATTTCAGTAATTAAGATGTCAGCTTTGTGTAAAAATGGTTTCAGGGTAATAATTTGCTTCCATGAGTATTTGAGTGCATGCATTCTTTTATGTTTTATTTTCCCTTTCCTTCTTCCCTTTATCTTTTTCCTTTATGTTTTGGCCACTTAATCCCACATGGTATTATCTCAGTATCTATTCCATATCCTTTAAAAACTATTAATCACTGTTCATGCAGGGGTTCGTATTTGAATTGAGATTCAAAAACGAGTGAATGAAGAAATGATTGAATAGTGATTATCATTGCCTCTCTTACAGTGAAGGGCACCTTTATTTCATGGTATGCTGCTATGATTTCAGGAAAATGGAAACTCTTACTGTAAACAAACACAGTTTCCTTACTGCAGAGGTTAAACATTCACTTTCTGCCAAACTATTAAACTGACAATTATATTTTTTTAAAGTGCTTCTGCACCATGCGATATTCTTACCTTCCTGTGATGCCCAACTTGAATTAACATGACTGGAACAGATGCTAAATGATTATACCCAAGTCACTTGTGTCCTGTTTTATACTTCACATCATGAACTATGCTCGACCAAAAGAACATTCTCACTCTGGTAACCAGTCACGCCATATGTCTTTAAATATATTGGGTATAGACTTATGGTCAATTTGCTACCTATCTGAGCTCACCAATGCTTCTTTAAACTTTAAATGAAGGGGACATGCATAGTCATAAAAGTATAAGTTAAAAGAATATATATTTTTCTATTTAAGTTTTTATGGAATTAATTTTTTATTAGTTCAGTTCAGGGAATAAGTTGTAATTTTTACTGATGGAAGTACAAGACTGCTGAAAATTTGTCAGTTGATTGTGTATGATGAGCTGAGATATTTTTATTTAAAAGGTTTATGAAATTCAGACAGATTTGAAGTCTTTTATTATAAGGAAAAGTGTTATTTTGACACTATTGCATGCTAGACTACTGGAATAACAGGTAGAAATATATTAAAATTAGAAGAGATCATGGATGTAAGCTACTCTGAATGGTCATGCTTTGGGTGGAAGTATTCCATTGTCAATAAATCTTGTAGTTAGTACAATTTGCATTGATCTTCTGAAGATATTTCCCTTCTTAAACTGGATATTTTAGGAAAAGTGAAGCACCTATGATGACACACTTCAAGCAGAACTGTCCTCCATTTATATATATGCACATTGACACTTCTACTGGTAAGAGTGCAGCAGTTAGACCTCCTAATACACCTCCATTTCCAGGACATTACATTGAATTCATATGCATAGTGAGGTCTCATTTTACAGTGAATGTCCATTCTGTAATTTTCTGTAAAAATGAAGTAAGCACAGTACTTTTCATCAAGATTATTGTGAAGGAAATATTCTGTCATACTCTTGGGAGAAAGACATTCATATTAATCATCGGATAGCCAGAAAGTCTTGTCTTTTGCAGAGTATTAAAGAGAAAAGGATTAGGATCACAACACAGTCATATAATTTGCAGTTTTTTGAGTTTTGACCCATTTCGGCTGCTGGCACCCAGGGACAATGAGCAGAGGTTTCTGGTGAGAACCACTTTCCCTCGGTAGTCTTCCTTTGTACTCCAGAGGTACTAGGAAGAGTGCTCAAATCCGATTTAAATAAGAGACTCCAGTTTAAGTAAATATTTAAGTATATGAGAGGGAGGTATAGATGTGTGATTTGGTGGTGGGTGGTGGATTCTCAGGTGAGAAGAGAAGCCTAGAGGGAAAAGGGGAGCCAGCAGTATAGCCTCATAAAAAAGCACCTTTCCCTTATCTTGTTTCCAAGGGGAGAGTGGTAATGAACGAGAAAGAAACAATATAAATATTCAGTTCATTTCTCCCATTTGCAGTTAAGTAGAGATTGTTCCAGATGAGTGAAGACATTGAGTGGAATCTCCTAACTCCCCTATTCAGCATTGCCAAATATTTCAGATGGCTACATTGTACTTTTATTTCCCAGTTAAGCCAAAAAACACTTTCTCCTTCTTGCTATTATATTAGTAAACAAATACTAAAATTGAAAAAAGAAAATCTTTTTAAAAAGAAACAAAGATAATATGTTATTTGGTAATACTTATTTCCTCCTGGGTGTTTATACCCCACAAAGCACACATATTTGAATACTTTATTTTAAAATATTCTGGGAAGAGTTAGACCAAATATCTGTACGAATTTGCCTTGCTTTCTTCTGTATTCTGCCAGAATTTTCTTTTTTATTTAATTGCCCTATTTTTAATTTTACCTTCTTGCTCTAGGCTTTATATTGACTTTCAGTTTTCAGTGTTTACACACATTAGGTATTTGTAGACAATTCTCATGTTCCCCTTAGCTAGCCAACTGCACGTACATTATTTATTCTTTTAATATTTCCTCTAGAGTAAATACCTCTGGTTCTTTAATTATTCCTGTTTATTTCTTCTGAATTTCCTGTAGTATGTCTCTCTTCTTCTCATAATGAGATCCCCAAACTGAATGCATATTCCTGCTTCTGTCTCTCCTGATTCAGAAAGAAGGGACACTTTTCCTCTGTTCCATGTCATTTTTTTTTCTTGCATATGCAATCAAGAATAGCAATGACCTTATTCACTGAGCAAGTTTCAGTATGAAATTGCTTATAATTATGATCTTATAATATTTAAAGTATTTCAGAAATAAAAATTCATTTCTGTCCTGTGACTACAGGTATTTGGTAGATTTGGGGAATTGTGACATTTTTGAGGCTAGAGCCTTAAAAATGACTGTGTCATTCTTTTTTGTGATGATCAAGTTCATCATAATCAGGTTCAGCAGAAAGTCTACTTCAGACTTTTTCAGACTTTTGTTGAAATGTCAGGAAAGGAAGAGGATCGCAAAACAAATTCAAAAAAGGATTGGGGATTTCATATATATGAAAAATAAAGGGATATTTTACTTTGGTTTATCCTCTAAAGTGGTTTACTGTAAGTTATTTCAATGATCTACTTTCAGTCATTTATAATTCTGCTTTCATTATTGTCCTGGAAGTGCTATTGTAGAATCTTACTCTTAAATTTGTGTATGTCTTCCCATTGTTACATGTTGAAATCCAAACTCTAGGAGAGCCTTTAAGGATCTTGCCAGATTTCAACCTTGTACCCTTTCAAAAATCTTGATTGTGTGTGTGTGTGTGTGTGCAATTTCTGCATCTCACAACTTATACAATTTTGCACATCAAATTCTCTTCATTCTAACATTTTCTTTTTATACAGCTTGATCATTCTTGTACAACTCTTCCAGAACTCCATTATTCCTTGTTCTAAGTAATAATTATTGATCACATTACTCACTATCTTGTATTATGAGGCGTGTGTTCATATATCTAAAGGGCATTTCCTTGCCAAAATTGCACGTTCTTTGATGAAGATAAACATTTTAATTTTTTTGTTACTTTGCACAGTGTAAAATCTCAGAAACAATTGACAAAGAATGATTTCCTGCACCATCTGTAATACTTAAGGGTAATGGAAATAGCATTGGTAAATGCTAAGGATTCAATTGTATCTCCCCCAAAATTCATATATTGAATTTCTTACAGTCTCACATAATGTGACCTTGTTTGGAATAATTACAGCTGCAATTAGTTGAGAAAAATTAAACTGGAGTAGTTTGAGCCCTTATATAATATGTGCAGCATCTTCATATGAAGTAGAAATTTCAGGATAGAATTATAGTTAGGAGTGAGGTCCAGCATAGTTCTTTGCCTAGCATCTGCTGAGAGAGACCATGACTGTGTGACACCTTGATCTTGGACCTTAGTTTCCAAGGTTGTAAAATAATAAAATTCTTATATTTAAGCCTCTTAGTCTGTTACAACAATCCCAGCAAACCAACAATAAGAAACTAATGATACTTTATGCAAATGATGATTAATTAGCAGGACTACATTTGATAGTGATTTCCTTTTGTTCTTAAAGACAAATTAATTTACTTTAACTGAGGCACAACTATTCTAAATTAATAAAATGGTTTGTAACATCTTTCTTGTTGTTCTTACTGAAGTACCATTATTTTACACCCTTGCTGGTGTTTTGACAGTATAGGATTTCCTCCTCAGGTGTTGTCACTGTGGCACTCCTACCACCGCAGCCCTATCTCTTTGGCTACAGTATTGTGAATACTATCCTGAAAGACAAGCCCTCTCATTACGACTACAATAGACAAGTTCCTAAGTATTTCTTCTATTTCTTCTGCTTTCATGGCCTTGACGTGTATGTTTTCTTCCCTCTGAGATTTCCCACTCATGTTGACATAGATTTGTTGTGTGTGATGAAGTGACAAATCATTGAAAAAGATGTGTGACTCTTCTGCTTACCAAAGGATTTTATTTTTCATTGTTTATTGTGGTACTTAAGACCCCCAAACTGTTGCTATCAAGTTATTTCTGTGATCCATTTTATTATGCTAACAGCTTGGAGGTAGCCTTTGGAAATATCACCTGGTATATTTTCAGAAAATTTACTCTCATAAAAATAAATTTGTGCCCACATATTCTAAAATGATAATTTCTCTGCCCTAACGATCCTAACCAGCACAAGTTTAAATTGGCATTTCAATTTGAAAAGATAATGTCAGAGTTCTTTTATTTCCTCTTCCCTTAAAAATATATTCTATATCCATCCAGAGTACCAATGCATGTCTTCCCATGTCCCCCCCCCCAATCAACCCCCCAGCTTATTTCTACTTATTTTGAATAAATAATATCATTCAAAGCTCCATTTTCTGGTTTTGAAGTTATCTATGTAAACAAAAAAATAGCCTTACTTCTAAGTGTATATGCTAATCAGATTGAAAATCAGATTTGAAAGCTGGAGAGTCACATTATCAGATGTTTGTTTGGGGCATGTAAGTAGCCTGTGGAGAGAGTCCTAGGGCAACAACACTACCTGGGAGAGAAATGAACAAGGCTGGGATTAAGGTGGTAGCTATTGGATGGTGAGGAGGGGGTAAAGGTGGTCAAACTGATAGAAATTGCTTATCTTCTAACTTGGAGGGTGAGACGGAAAGAGAACTTGATAATCCCAATTTCATTTTTGGGTGTTTGTAAAGCATCATTAGAGTATCCAGGGGGGAATATGTTAGAAATTGACACTTTGGTTCTTGTTGTCATTTACGAGTGCAGAGTAAAACAATTGATATTTTTGTGAAGAAATGAATTTAGATGTGATTATAAAAGAAAGTCACTATAAAAAGATTTTTGTAAATTGTTATCACTGGCTGTGTAGTTTTGAGAGGATAATTTACCCAGACATGCTTGAAAACAGAAGTACAGGGAAAAAAATTATCAGTACAAAAATAAGTGATACACATAAAATTAGAATTACAATAAAGTGTACATTATAGAAGATAACCTATAATTCTAAAACACTGCTATTCCTATAAGTTAATTCTCCAAAGAGAAGTTTTGTCTTGCATATTTTAACAGTTCTTAAGCTGTATTTTCATTACTGAATCTCACAATTAATAACCAGGTTTTAGTATCTATGTAATATAACTGACAGGAAGTCATGTCATAGGAGATTCCAGGTTAATTTTTTATAATCTGATTTTGGAAAATATATTGCTTTTTATATAGATATGATTGTGAACACATAATTTTGCATGACCTTTTTATGGAAAATGACTAGCAAGTTTTGATTGTAGATCCTCAATTAAGTCACTTCCCAATATGAATTAAGAAGATACAAAAATCAAGAGAAAATGTTTAAAGGAAAAGTAGCATGGAATTTCTAAATTGATTATTATAAGAATTAGTTAATGCAGGCAGCCCACAACATGGCTGGACAGGGAGACTGAAAGTAATCACTTCCCTGAAAAATAGAGCTTAAAAAAAAGGGAAAAAGGACTGATGCAACATCCCAGGGAATTTCAGACTCTCACAACGGGTCAGCAGACCACTTCCAAAAAGACCAAGAACCAGATCGTGAAAGCACAAGGGCATCAGACAACTCAGAGAGCAGCAGGTCCTCTGAGACCAGCAGCCATACTGGCAATTGTGGCACCACCGAGGAGGCACCCACAGTCCCTGGAATCGCAGAAGTTACTATCAGTAGCAGCAGCAGCAGCAGCAGCATGGAATCCAACACCCGACACTGGCTGACCACACCTGAGGATACCTCACTCCTGGAGAAACTGTAGAGATTGAGGCAACAGATCCTGCACCACTGTGACTGCTTACAGTTCCTCCGGAGCCTGGAGCCATATTTGCTCTGCTGCACTGCAGAAGCACTACAGCCAGCTGTAACCAATGTCCTCATCAACAACAACAGGAACAGCAGCAGTGGCAGCAGCGGCATCGCTTCCAACCCCCTCGCCAACTAAACCCAGCTGGTAACATCTTTGTTGCTGGGAAGACTCTGGAGGCCTTGCAGCGTCACTGCAAGGCTTGCAGGTCCTGGGAGAACCACCACATCCACCTGCCGACCTCCAGGGAGGGCACTCATTGTTTTCTGAGACCACACTGACTAAAATTGGGGACACTTTGGCCACTGTGGAGATTCAGGGAATCGAGACTGTTCTACTGCTGCAAGTTTACAGGTGAGAAGAAGCCCTTCACTGTGCTCGCGCTCTGGCATGGGTTCTCTCCCCACAAACCCACTCCCTGAAGGTGCTCATGAAAGCTCAGCAGGGAAGATTAAAAACTTCAGGCCGAAGACAATTCACCTGCTGGGGAAAGCCCCTCCCCAACAGGGGCGCTGGCTAGTGAGTAAGCTCAGCTGAATAGGGCAGATAACTCAGCAGAGAAGAGGCCCTCCACCCAACCAGGGACAGGAAAGAAAACAAAAATACCTGCCCATTTCTCCACATAGTTTCCTCTCTCCCTATCTTTATTGTTTTTCCTTATTCATTTTTTTATTTCTTATCCTTTTTCTTTTTATTAATTTTTTTCTTTTTTTTCCTTTCATCTCTCATACCATTCTACTTCCTCTTCCCCTGCTTTCTCCTTTGAACACTACCCAAATTTGCATTTTTCTTTCTTTTTTTGCCCTTTCTTTTTTCCCCTTTTTCTTCTTTCCTTCCTTTTTCTCTTCATCTCCCCCCCCCCCCCAATTTCTCCTCTCTCCTGGAACCACAACTTTGAAAGAGAAAGACCTTGGAAAGAGCAGCACTTTAAGCCCAACAGCTCAGCCCCATGGACCACAACTAGAAG
Organism: Uropsilus gracilis; assembly: GCA_004024945.1. Lineage (NCBI taxonomy): Eukaryota > Metazoa > Chordata > Mammalia > Eulipotyphla > Talpidae > Uropsilus > Uropsilus gracilis. The sequence continues at coordinate 240,643 of PVHY01000390.1, forward strand.
AACCTAACAAGTGAAAACAGAAGCCAGCAGGCGCTTCACAGAAGACTAATCACCACCTTGTGCTTATCAGAGCACCTACCACACAGGACTCCAGGTCACCCCAGAATGAGGCCTGGGGCCCTTCCTCAAATTGGGGGTTAGAAAGACAGGAGGTCCAAGGTCAAGTCATAGCTCATATCAGCACTTGCAACAGCAGAAGAGTGCCAGGCAGGAGCTTCAGGAAAGCTTCACGCTCAAACCCCTCCTGCCATAATATTAACTTGGGAACCCAACCCATTGACATCAGTTACCAGGCAGTCATAAGCCCACACAGGAACTGCGAGAATGTCCATCTCCAATCCTAGTAGCTCAAAACAACTGCATAGGAGTGACCAGAAGCACTGCTTGCCACCAGCAAGGCATCAGTTACAGAAATTGAAGAGGGAGAGGCAGGACCTATACCATAACCTCTGCATACCAACCACAGCTACTCAGCCACTAAACAGATACATCTACAACTTGCCAAGATCTCCAAGTAATCTCGCCAACCAGCACTAATGGTACAGAGGCGTCACTGACAGAACAAGCCTGCAGGCAAACTACGGAATGGGAGAAAATCACAAATGACCAAACAAATGTACTGGGGAATAATACACCAGAGAAAGAAAGTCAACCTGCTGAAATCAACAGCATGGATAAAGAAGACTATTCCAACCTGACTGAAAGAGAATTCAGAGACACCATAATAAAAACACTGAATGATATAAGAGAAAAGGCAGAGGAAGTAAAGAATGATATGCAGAACACAATCAACAAAGTAAAGAATGAAAATGAAACTTAACATAAACACATAGAAGAACTCAAGAATACCTATAAAGAAAGAATAGAAGAAATGGAAGAACATATCAGTACTCTCCAAGTCTCAGAGGTAAGAGGAGTCCAAAAAGAAGAGGAGGGAGAGGTGCAAAGGAAGACGACGGGAAAACCATTCCAAGAAATATCTGACACCATGAGAAAAGCATTAGAATTATGGGAATATCAGAAAGAGAGGAGAGAGACAAAGGAACTGAGAAACTATTCAAGGAAATAATTGAAGAGAACTTCCTAAATGTAAATCAAGAAACAAAAAATAGAGATACAGGAAGCTAGAAGAACACCAAACTACCACAATGTAAACAAAACTACTGCAAGACAAATGATAGTAAAACTTAAAAAAAAATCCAAGACAAAGAAAGCGTAATGATGCTAGCAAGAGGCAAGAAAGAGATATCCTATAAAGGGATCTCTATTAGGCTCACATCAGCTTTCTCAAAAGAAAGACTTGAGGCAAGAAGAGAATGGAGCAACATATTCAACAAACTCCAAGAGGAAAAAATGCCAGTCAAGGATACTTTATTATGCAAAGCTCTCATTCATATATGAGGTAAAAAGATGGACCTTCTCAGACAAACAAAATATTCAGATATTTACCTTTACTAACCCCCCCTTCAAGCTATATTACAAGAAGCTTTAATATTTAAACCAACAGAGGAACTATGAAGAACATACAAGGTAATAAATGGAAGAACAAAAGGATAAACAAAATGACAAGTATGGACCACTACATATCAATAATCACCCTAAATGTTAATGGATCAAATGCACCAATAAAGAGATGCAAAGTAACAGAAGAGATTTAAAAAAATAGAACCCATCCTTCTACTGTCTCCAGAAAATACACCTAACTGCTAAAGATAAACATAGATTGAAAGCAAAGGGTTTAAAAACAATCCTGCAAACAAATGGACCCCAAAGGAAGGCAGGTACATCTGGGTACATAAGAGTATACTTAAATCTGACAAAATAGACTTCAAACTGGAAAAGGTGACAAGAGACACAAATCACCACTACATAGTGATCAGGGGATCAATAAACCAGGAAGACATAACACTCGTTAGTTAATATTTATGCAAATATATATTGTCAGATGAAGGAGCACCAAAATACATCAGACCATTGCTAACATCTTTGAAAAAAGATGTTAGAGAAAATACATACGTGGTAGGAGACATTAGCTGTTCACTCTCATCAAGAGATAGATCAATGAAACAAAAAATGAGCAAGGGCACAGTAACTTTAAATGAACACCTAGGCCAATTTGATCTAGTAGACATCTATAGGAAACTGCACCCCAGAAGTATGTGAATACACATACTTCTCAAGCACACATGGATTATTCTCTAGAATTGACCATGTACTGGGCACAAGACCAGGATCAGCAAATTCATGAAGATCGAAATCACACCATCTGTTTTCTCTGATCATAAAGGTATCGAATTAGAAACCAACCATGAAAAGAAGGACTTCAAACCTCCCATTTCATGGAGACTGAAGTCATCACTATTGAAAAAAAGAGTGGATTAATGAGGGAATCAAAGATAAAATATTTTAAGATGAATGGCAAAGAGGGTATAATTTTCCAGAATACATGGGATGCTGCAAAGGTAATATTAAGAGTGAAATACATAGCAAAACAGTCCTACATCAAGAAACAAGAAAATAGCCAAGGAAACAACCTAGCCTCACATCTGAGAGAACTGGAGAAAGAACAACAGAAAAATCCAAAAACACATAGAAAGAAGGAGAAAATGAAAATTCAAGTAGAAGTAAATGACATAGAAACAAAAAAGACAATAGAACAGATCAACAAAACAAAAAGCTGGGTCTTTGAAAGATAAACAAAAATAGATAAATCTCTAGTCAGACTCACAAAGAAGAGAAGGCAGAAAACAGAAATAAATAGAATTATAATTGAAAGAGAAGAAATTACGACAGTACAGAAATACAGAGATTAGATGTTATTCTAATTACTATGAACATCTATACCATAATTCATACCATACCATACCAGTTCATACCATAATTCATACCATAGTTCATAATTACTATGAACTCTACTATAGTTCATAATTACTATGAACATCTATACCAAACAAGTTTAGCAACTTCAATGAGATGGACAAATTTTTAAAGCATACATCCATCCCAAACTGGATAAAATAGATATAGAAAACCTAAATAAACCAATCTCAAGCAGCAAAATCAAAACAATAATAAAATCACTCCCTCAAAGCAAAATCTGTGGACCAGTTGAATTTACAAATGAGTTTTACCAGACATTCAGAGATGAACTGGTGTCTTTCTTACAAAAATTCTTTCAAATAATAGAGAAATCAAGAACACTATTAAATACATTTTATTGAAACCAACATCTCACTAATACCAAAACCAAAGATAACACACAAAAAGAAAACTACCGGCCAATCTCCCTAATGAACACAGATGAAAATTCTCAACAAAATCCTAGCAAATAGAATCCAATAATAGATTGAAAAGATAATACATCATGATCATGTAGGATTTATCCCAGGGAAACAAGGATGGTTTAACACCCAAAAATCAATTAATGTGATCCAACATATCAACAAAAAGGAAAAGAAAAACCACAAGATCATATCAATAGATGCTGAGAAAGCATTTGACAAAGTTCTATATCCATTTATGATGAAGGTCCTTGAAATTCTGGAGATAGAAGGAATGTACCTTAACATAATAAAAGCAATATATAGCTGCTTGTGGCTGCCCTGCTTCGGCGGGCAGTCACAGCCCTGCCTTCATGCACTCAGCCACTGTTGCTTGGCGGGGGGG